>JAOBAT010052686.1:0-16038 GCA_026413305.1 Hydrozoanthus tunicans
CCCCCCCCTCCCCCACCATGTAAAATAGAAAAAAAATTGCTGGCACAAAAAGAACTATTGAAATCTATTTTCCGATCTACTTCAGAATTGTCCTGATTTTATCAATCGCTTGTTGTTTCAGTGTATACATTTGATTCATGCCCCATTTTCTTATTTGTAAACTACTTGGACATATTTCAAAGCTGAAAACCACATACTTGAGTATTTCTTAACCGTTACAAGTGTTTGTGTTCTGCAGAAAGAATCAAAGATATTCCCGCCAACGACGGGAGGGGCGGAACAGATGGCACGCGAAATGGAGGTCCCCTTCTTGGGGAAATTACCACTTGACCCCCGAATCGGTTGGTAACATTTAACAAAATGCAGTCACTTTCTTTTTAGATTAACACATACCATTTGATCTCCAAATAGGTAACTGTAAACAGGGCTTGGAATTAACTTTTTTTAAGAAGCTAGCTGGCCGTATCAGAGGAAAAAACTTATTAGCCATCCTGAGCTTTTTTGTTTTTTCAACGTGTAATCTGCGTACTATTCCGCTTCTGTAGCTGTGTCCACAAGAATAATTGCATTTGTTTCCAGATGTGTTTTCCCAAAAAAGAAAACAAGCTTCATTCGTTCATCAAGGCCGGCGCACATTTGAGTTATAAAGAGCAAAGCTGTTTGCTAGCGAGGCTGTTTGCTCGATCTGCTTGTTCCGCATGTGTGCGGCAAAATTTTAGTGAGATTCGAGCTCGCGAGGCAAAAATCTCACTAGAATTTTGCCGCACAAGTGCGGAACAAGCTGAGCAAACAGCCTCGCGAGCAAACAGCTCAGCTCTTTACCTCAAGTGTGTGCCGGCCTTTAGAAACAGAAAAATCATATTAATCAGTCGCATGCAAAGGTTCCAAACGATCTCGTTGTAGCAAATCCGGGAAGTGGGGAAATCTAAATCTCCGAGATGTTGATATTGTAATCTTGCTCCCATAACTGTTGCTGTGGTCGCGTATGCTAATTGACAAGTGTGTGCAGCCCTGCAAGCATTCTGCGGATAACGTCGCTATATATAGATATCAGTAACAAATATCTTGTGATGCGTTCCTTTCCAAGACCAATTTAACTAGATTCCTGTCTGTTAAATATTTTTTTGTGTTATTCATAGATTTTGCAATCAATGTTTCCCCAGGTCGGTGTTGTGATGAAGGAAAGTCATTTTTGACCGAGGTTCCAGACTCTCCTGCAGCCGACGCTTACCAAAAAGTCATCCAAGGTAAAAAACATTCTAGATGCCGTCTTGGCGTTAGGGTCTGTGTACAGGGCGTTAGTGCAGCCCGCATGTTCATGTAAACTCTTACTTGAATGTCGCGTTTACATTATCAGTGAGGTGAACCCGGTTTGCAATGCGGAACCTGCTTTTTGTCACATGAATGGTTGAAGGCGGGTAAAGCGTCTAGCCGAGTCCGTTCGTGTTACGCGTAAAGCGTTAAAAGTGATCATAAGAAGCACTGAAAAGTGAAAGGAAAAGTTGCCCGTGAGCGTAGCCGGCGGAAGAGCAATAACTGGCCTTATGCACATTAACGTCAAATACCACCAAGCCACAAAAGTGTGAATATTCATAAATCAATCCTAAAGCGCCCACAAACGAAAAGAATTCCTTCGTGAACACGGTTTGCACGTGCAAAATGCTTACGCCTATTTCTTCAATACGAGGCTTGGGGCTGAACATCAGCATGCACTTATTTTTTTTTCCACAATATTAGCAGAGTTGCCCAGTTCAGCAGGGCTGGTTTGAATGGGGCTCCGTTTAACATAAACTTATAGACAAAAATATGTTTTACAATGAAAGATTATAATATTACAGAATAATCAGAGAAAAGCATACACACATTACAGTGTTGAATAAAAATAGTTAATCACCATAATGCGCCTTTCTTCCGCCATTTTGTTTAATTTTTTAGCGACACGCACGAGGTTACCCGGAACACATTGCATGTAAACACAAGCTATTGACGAGTTTCAGCATTGTTTACACTCTGCTTCATTAGCATACAACTTAACTCGTAGAAAGAACAGAGATAAACAACAACTGACTTTAATGACTTGAGAACGCTTATCAAAATTAATGAGTGACCGACTTAAGGTTCTAAAGTGTAATTACCACCCAAAAAAGGGTAAAACAGCTGGAGGCAAGAACGATAACGAGCTATACACTCTCTGTTAAGTTTCCAATTTTTAAAACCAAATCTCGGAAAGATTACTCGGCATATCAATCTCATATTTTCAGAGAAAGTTTGTTCTGCAGAAACATTTCTTTATTCAGAAGCTTTGTTTCTGTAGCTGAATTAGAAAAAAGAGTGTGTATGCTAACGAGGCAAAAAAATGGAAACGAATAGTTTTTTTACCCCACCGAGGCGGGTTACCCGCCTGCTAACGTGAACGAAAACGACTACAACGAAAGCAAAGTATAAAGTAAAAACAACCAAGATGGCGGCAAGCTGTGTGTACGTGGTCGTGTTTCGAAACACAACGCGGCGGGAAAAGCTCATTTTTGGAATTTTCAACAGTTTTCTCAACCCAGCTTTTATTTTGATTTGTTATTTTTAATAGTTAAAGCATAAACTTCATTTTTTTTGTTTGCAAATGTGGTAATGTTCCCAAGCAACAGTCAATTTAGGGTTTGTACTCGATATATCGTTTTTTTCATTTCCTCAGGAATAATCGACCGCTGTAAATAGTGCCCCATACCAACCCCGATACGCCCTTCGCCCAGGCTTCATCGCCGGAGTCGAGAATAACAGTTTTAAGCACACACTTTTGTGGGTAAGAACAGACGTGGCTTATCAACCGGTTCTGCTTAGCAATGGGTACCAAAAAGTTGAATGGAGAATAATGGAAGTACATCCAGACAAAAAAGAAATCATTTACCTCCGAGGGCATGGAGAGATAGGAAAAGTAAATCCCGACATAAAAGCAAGTAGACGGGAATTAGACCAGCATGTTAATTGGAAGGCAGCTACAAGCATCGAATAAAATAATATACGGGAAAGGACCAAAGAAAATTAAGACGTATTTAAATGGAAAAAAAATTCTTGGAAGGATAAAAATATTTTTCCCAAGTTACAGTGACATTTTTCAATAAAAATCAATTAAAAAAAAAACTATTCTATTCTTGGAGTGGATCATGTATAAAAGCTTACGATTAAAAAAAAACTAACAAAAAGTGCTCTGTTTATGTGTTTGGAAAATGGAACGTTTTCTTTAGCCGGGGGCACACTTGGCGGTTTTATACGCTGGATCGCAACGAATTTGACCGCCAGCGAACCGTAACGCAATCGCTCGTATCCATAAAATGTCGGCATGTTAGATATGAGGGATTTTATACTCCAGCCGCTATGATCAGCGAAGTTTGCTAACGCGATACCCGTCGTAGCGTTGGTCGTCCAATATCGCAAAGTGTGCCCCCGGTTTTACGTATTTTGTTTTTTCTCTAAAAGACAGTTGGCTGATTGTGGCGACTGCCTGGTAATAAAGCAGAGCCACTATGTCAACTGGTTGTGTAAGTGCGTAAAAGTTCTGTTTGCGAGTCAAAAATTTTCTTTCGAATCGCACTGGAAAGCCGAAGATAGACTCCCGACCAAGTTACGAAGCCTAGTTTCGTATATCAAACGCGGCAGATTGGAAGAAACAGTAATAATCTGTGGCTTTTCTTTGATAGGATTATTTTGGGTCTATGCAAGATTATACTAATTTCACGTTGCACGTAACTAATACGATAGTCAGAACGGCAATTACCTTCTTCAGCTTGTTTAGTAGGAGACAAAGTTCGAGTACATTTGAACAGCGGAAGTGTAAGTATGCGGCGACGATTTCAAATTTCCTTGCAAAGAAAAGCGATGTTTTGACATTGAGTTGCTCTGGAAACAGAAGATTTATATTTGAAGCCGGGCCTCGATTACGCTTCTTCCGTAATTTGTTCTTAATTGTTGGGCAAATTCGAGCCGTTTTGATTTTACGACAGGCATGTGGTCTCTCAACTCCAGTCATTAAACTTCTCAGTTCGGAAAGACGTTTCCAGCTTAATGTAAACGACGGCCGAGTTGAACGTATGGCAAAGTGGAACGAACAGAGCGTGCGCAATACCAACAATTTCTTGAACTTCGCCGTTTCAAGTTCCATTTCATGCAAACATAGCCTAAACGAGACTTGTAAAGACCGTCTTGGAAGACGTTTCCAAGGGTACGCTTCAGTTGGCTTCTTATAACTAGAATCATTATAAAAAGGCAAATTATAAGTTAATTCGGACTTCAAATCATCAGGGAATGGCAACAAGTAACGCGTTTTAACGGGTCTTCGTTACTATAAAAATATTTTACCGTTTGGCTTGGTTTAATTTTAACATTGTTATGCATTCTAGTATGAACAGGGCAAAAAGTTCAATTACTGTTTAGGAAACTATCACGAAACAGGACAGCTTAATTTAATTCGTGGTGCTTTTATTTTTCTTATGGGGAACACTACGGATACAATTTCACAATAAAACCCATTTTCAGGGCTCGAGTTAAAAAGAAGAAAGCCACACAAACATACACATAAGAATGATTTCAGATGCACTTAAAATCTTGTAATCATTTTCAACTAATCGGATCTTTTTCACGCGGATTCTCCACCATTTAAAAGACCAGGTGGTAAAAAGGTCGTCATCGATGGACTGACCAGTCCGTTCTCGTTTGAAGCAGACTGCGGTTCCACATCTCTAGGGAAGCCGGCACCGAACGACCACATTCCTGCAGTCCCTTGTGGAGCCATAAACCTTGTACCCACGGCTCCTGGGCCCTGTGAAGAGCCCCACAGCTGTGAAGGCACTTGGACGGCACTTCCAGCACCCCATGGCATGCCAGGAGTAGGTTTATCATTATTGCCCTGAGGCGGGAGGTTTGCAGCGGCAGCAGCTGATTCAGGAACAGCTCCAGTGCCATCAACTGGAACAGCACTCTTTGGGTTGCCATGGAAGGACCACTGGTTGGCCAACGTGTTTGTCGGGACGGGATTACTGCTCCAGTCCATGGTCTGTTCAAAAAAGCTACCTATGTCTGCATCAGTGGCAAAGTCAGCTGTGATCGCCCCACCACCGATTACAGCAGAATTGAGACTCTCTCGAGCCTTTGCAGCGATTTCTTTGCTACCATATCGAATGAGGCTGTTTCCATGGCGTAGGTTTAACTGAAAAGTCAGCAAAGATCCATGCTGTTGGCATCTTGTGCGCAACTCGACTGGGTCAACCTAGTATATAAAACACTCTTTATTTGAGATTGGGATTAAAGTGTTACACCACTTTCCCTCGTTGTCTTTAAGTAACAAAATAAAAGCTCTCCAAACACCTAAAACGCGATTTCTTACCGACTGATTCTACGGTTTTTTAAAATCAATTTTGTTAATTGAATAGTCATTTAGATAAAGACATCGACGATCAAGAGTTTCCTTTCGATATCCATCGATAATATTGATACCCATGACATCTGGGGAAAAAAATTGTGATTATCGATAGATCATCGATGGATCGATATCGCTTAACTAATAGCCATCAATTGATATTGAAAGATCGAAAGTTCACCGATGATTGATTTCTGCCAATTGATAACACCGGTGAGTAACATAACAACACGTGTAGAGGGTGAAAATGTGTTACCTTTGGAGTCAAATTCTGAAGCACTAGCCATGTAGACATCGGATTGGCACCCTTCAACGGAGAACCGCTGGCTAACGTGGTTGGAGTACTCGTGGCTGATGCAGCAGCTGCTTTGCTCAGCTCCTGTGCACTGGGGATGGGTTGAGTGGAGGACCACGAACTTATACCAAGGTTTGGTCTCTTAGACATGTCTGACGTACCACTAAATGTACTGTTGATGTTGATACTATTGGCTGCTGTGGAACTTTCTGATGACTCTGCCGATGAGGAAGCATTAGGAGTAGGCCCCCCTGGTGCAGCCCATGGTTGTGGTAGAGGATTGAATGGTCCAAACAAATGAGCTCCCTCCTGATTGTGGCTCCATGGTGTATTTCCAACAAACCCAAATTGGCTGAAATTAAAATCAGACTTTCCAGAGTTAGTGGTGCCACCAATCAAATTTTTCAGCCACGTTGGCTGCTCTTCCTCTGTTCCTGGAGACTCAGAACCAAGGCCTGGAGGCGGTCGTATTCCAGCACCTGTGCCTGAACTCGACTGACTGTTGTTGGCATTGCTTGTAAGTTGTGAGAAAGCACTCTTGTCACCTGGAATCTGCCATGGGGAGTTGACTCCTAGCATCATTTGACTTTGACCAATGAAAGATGAACTGTTCAGCGTTGGGATCTCAGGTGATGCTGTTGATGTGTTACTAGTTACTTCAGATTTGTCTAGCGAGTTGCTTGTTGGCACAGCTGTAACTGTGCTGTAACCTGGCTTAGACCAGGCATCTGTAGATGGAGCTTCCTGTGATGGATCAGGAGGAGCTGATGCAGAAACTGCCATGGATGAAGTGGAACCTACTGCTGCAGCTGTAGACGAGGGCTCTCTAGCTTGTTTAGAACTGTTATCTCTAGGACGCCACGGTACACCGGGTTTGAACTCTGGTGGGTCTGCCGAGAGCTTTGGCCCAGCATCTACGCCCCATCTACTGGAAACAGGATCTGCGATTCTGTTGCGAGTACGTGGAGATAACCCACTATTCTGAATGTCCATTGATGATGATGTTGATGTACTTGGTAATGAAGCGGTAGAGTCCGTTTTGACAGGGCTGTTCCATTGTTCTGTGACTGCAGAAGTTTGAGTGTTAACCGACAGTGTGCCAGATTTTGTACTGATACCAGACGAAGAGACAGACTGTTCTCTAGTTGGCTCAGGCAACAATGGTTGTTTATACTGTTGCAGCCGAGACTGTGGTGCCGGAGATGGTTGCTTGGTATGGTCAGAATTAACTGCAGCTTGAACCTGTGAGGCTGGCTCTTTAGGAGCACCATTTTGGTTTTTAGACTTTTCTTCAGTTTTATTTTTCTGCTCCTCTACCGCCTTCTCGCCTTGCTGTTGCTGCTGCTGTAGATTTGGTTGTTGCTTTGTTGCTGTGGTTACCTTTTGCTGCTGGTTTGCACCAGTTTGTTGTGCGGTAGCCTGTTGCGCCTGTTGCTGCAAAGTTGGTGGAGAGCCGGCAGGAAATCGGCCAGCCAAAGGTGCTTGTTGCTGTTGCAATACTTGCTGTTGCATTTGTGCTATCATGACCGCAATCTGTTGTTGCTGTTGAAATAGCTGTTGCTGCGTATGCAGGTTCGATTGTCCATGCTTCTGTCCAAGATGCTGCTGAGCAACTGATTGAGCTGCAAGTCGCTGTTGTACCATTTGCAACTGTGCAATTTGTTGAAGGAGAACAATTTGTTGCGGTGAGAGGTGGGGAGGCTTCAAAAGCCCTCCTTGTGCCATACGTAGCTGTTGCATATGGAGCTGTTGTTGCATTAGTTGTTGCTGAATCAACGGATGTGTGATAGGCTGTCTGATCGGAAGCTGTGCTCCATGAGACACTAAACCCGTATTCGCTCGTTTACTGTTCATATTTGGTGATCCTTGTACTGTCGAGGATTTAGTTGCAAGTTGAGATGTATCTAAAGATTTAGAGTTTTCAGAAACTTGTTTAGAATCAGCTTGTTTGCTAGTAATTTGTTTTGCATTTGTGTCTTTCTCAATTTTCTTTTTCTGAAAGTTAGTTTGATCTGGGGTAGAATTAAAGTCCTCAGTTTTCTCCATGTTTTCTGAAGCTTTAGTAACAGGTAAGTGACTAGACGCATCATTCTCTGGATGCGATGCAGCTGTTTGAGATTGCTTTAGCTCCGACTGTGAAGACTGCTGTTCTTTGGCCTGCTGCTCTGCTTGTTGCTGCTGTTGCAGTTTCCGCCGTTGTTTCCGGTTTAGTTTTGGCTGCTGTTGTGCAATCTGAGCAGCTTCAGCAGGATCCGGTTCCTTTGTCAGAGTTGGTACTACTGGAACTGCATCCTCACCACCTCCAATGTTCAATGATAACAAATCCCCTTCAACCACAACCAACACAAATACACCATTAGTGCGACCGTATCGAGCTCAACTCGAATTAAATAGAAACGACAAGACTAACCCATCCCCCTACCCCCTAAAACCTTGTTTTTATCCAAACTTTTGCTTGAGAGCAAAACTACGGGAGGGGAACACAAGTTTGAACAACGAGAGACTTATTCTCCATATCCACCATATCTCAAACTTTAAAAAGTGTATCTCTGTGTTTGCGCGTTTCTTACGGTTCTTTTTACTTTTAATAGATATTGGAATTTGCATTGTTTTCAAGGAAAAATCAAAAACGCTGGAAATAACTTGCTTTTAGTTCCAATCTAATTTGATTCACTATTGCTTTCCCTAAGAGTTCAACAAGATCCATTTTCTCCTTACACTATCAAAACTACTTAGAGACTACATCCGAGTCTGGGACGGTAATGGCCCGATATCTGTCAGAAAAGCTTCATAAATTACAAAATCGAGCGGCAGTAACTAAAACTTAACATCTTATAACATCCGTATGCTAGGCTGGAAAAGTCTGTCCTTTACAAGTGCACACTAATAATCAAATCGTGTAAATTCATCTACCCAGGCAACCAAACAAAAACGAAGGTAACTTTAAACGTTTGAAACACTGTGTAAATCAGATGCGAAAGGCCTTAATTAATCTTACTTCTGTCTAATAGTGTAATATGTTTCAGTGTTGGAAAGTACAACTATAGCTTTAGAGACTCTGAAACAGGCTGGTCTAAGCGAAATCACGTACCGCTCTTACTTCGTGTAGAGGACACAGAGTTAAACAAGGTTTGTGGCTGGTTGATGTAAGGTTGGGTAAGCTTTATCTTTGTTTTGATTGGTTCAAATTTCTGTGTCCGCGACACGAAGTAAAATCGATTATATACAAAAATCATTTTGCTTCATGCAGCGGTACAGCAAAACAACAACACTGCCTAGTTTAAAAAAAGAGGTAAAAACTCTTTTTTTACGGCAAACTTATAAAACAGTGCCACACGTAATTTTTCAAAACATGTAGATTCTGAAACACTGCATGTTTTTACCGAGTTTATATAAAGTATGTATATGCATGTATGTAAATAAGAGATTCAGTGGTTTTGAAAAAGTTTTGACAATTTACATCTTTTACCCTTCTTCGAATGAACAACACTTACCTATTGCACTTTCAATGTTAAGGTGGTTACTTTTGAGAGCCTTTTCAGCATCCTCTTGCTGCAAAAATAAAAAGTTGGACTACATGAGCAGTAATTACCAAATAGACTTCGAGATGGAATTTTCTATGAGTCAGTAGTCAATGAGATGCGAGGCGAGAAGTTGACTATTAGACTCATAGAAAACGAAATTGAGTTTTAGTACAACCAACTAGTTATCTACCTTCAAATATAAACTGACAAAAATGGGTGTTTAAATGAAGGTTCGTGTAAAAACTAGGAAATCTCCCATTGTTCTGCGGCATTTCAGGTTTCCCCCACCAGAATGTTAAAAGATCAGATCGCAGCATTTGCAGTAGTATGCTAGTTGGTTTTTTACTAACATTGAATAAACTATTCAAGAAACAATCAAGAATGCCCTGCACTAAAGATGCAACCCTAGTGGGATTCGAATCTACACACTTCAAGACAAATCTGCTGAGCTATGTGTTCCACTTGGAACTAACGCGATTACAGTATTGGCAATGGAGCACTTATCATAAAACAACACTACTCTTTAGACTGAGACCTTATGGTCCATGACTTTACATGAACTTCACACTTACCTTAAAACCCATGTCTAACAGTTTTTTTAGGGATCTGCTGAACCAGACGTTACCATCCTGTGCTCCTGGAGGCTTGGGACCCTGAAAAGAATGTACCATTAGTATGGTGGGTTCTGAAAACACCTGCACAGTAACTATCGACCATAGCTTAAAAATTCACCCGACTAAACCTCAGGGTAGTGCCAAGCCATCTCAGTTATCATCTCATCCCCGATCCCAAAAGATGGTGCCAAAGCCATCTCACCCATGACCTCATTCCCAATCCCAGAAGGGGGCACACGTCGCACCCCCGATCCCAAGCCATCTCAGCCGTCACCTTATTCCTAATTTCAAAGAAGGGGGAATTCCAGCCTCTGTTTAACCCTTCAACCCCTAAGAGTGCCCAAAGATGAGTTTGTAAATTCTCCCAAATTAAGTCCAAAGTATTCCTATGAGAAATTTGGGAGAATTTCTTGGTGGATGATCAAATTTCATATTCTCAGCACTAACAACTTGTTTTCTTTTGTTTACTGTAAGGAGAATTTAGATGTTGACAAATGCCTTAGGGCTGAAAGGGTTAATTTCCAATCACAAAGAAAAGTACCCCAGCCCCCACCTTTTTTCCAAGTCCAAAAGGGCGCACCAGGCATCTCAGACATCGTCTTATTCATTTCCCAATCACAAAGCAGTGTATCCGACCATCACCTTATTCCTAATTCCAAAGGGTGTCCAAGCCAACTTAGCTAGTATCTTATTCCCAAATCCAAAGTAGAGCGCTCTAAACAGCCATAGTCTTATTCATAGTTCCTAAGGAGGGTGCTTCCAACATCGTCTTATTCCAAATCACAAAGAAGAGTTCCTCGGCCAGCACCTTATTCCGAGTCCAAAAGGGCGCACCAGCCATCTCAGATATCGTCTTATTCCTTATTCCAAAGTAGTAGAGTGCTCCAACCATCAAGCATCACCTTATTCCTAATTCCAAGAAAGGTACCCGAGCCGTCTCAGCCAGCATCTTATTCCCATTTAATCGGGATGGGGAGGGAGAGGTTTACACAAAAATTGAAACAAATACATGATATAAAAAAACTATAACTCGTAAACAAAAATTTTCAATTCGAAAATTCCAAAAATTGGTTCGCAATTTGTAATGTTCACTGGATTTGCAATTCGAACCATGTTGTTATTGCTCTACTGTATATGAAAAAGTGAGAACTCAATTTGGACCTAGAGCTACTATTAAAAAATTAGAAATGAACAAAAGTTCTAAAAACAATGTTCCGAGCTCATTTGCCGATCTATGGCATCATCAGGGAATAAATAAACACTAAAATAGCAAAAAGCATAGTGGATTTCTAAGATTAAATGCCGGTTATATTGCGATCGACTGGAACATAGATTATAGATCTTTATTACTTTATAAAATTCTCGCAATAACTACGCAGTCTTGAGCCAATACTTAGCAAATACCAACAAATCAAATGTTTTTGTTAATCTGTGTTCAACAATTATTTCTTTCCCTCCACCAGAAAGTACTGTACTGCCAGTTTCAATGCCTGGTTGAACCCATAGGAAGCCCAAGTTCACGCCTAGATGGCGTATAGTCTGAAAGCACATCTGGCCAAAAGTATTTAAGAAAACACAAAAACCCCCCAAATCTCACTTTTTACCGCAAACATTTAGCACAGCTTTTCTCTCAAGCAAACAAAAAACAATTCCACAATTCACTTGATGTAACACAAACCTTATTACGTTTAGACGCAGTTGTCCACCCATCCCAGGATCCTTCACTTCCCTCATCCTGATCCCTAGTTTGTCCCCAGTCAGAACTGCTAACATCAGGCGTGTTTCCACCTGATTCAAGCCAACCAGTTACCTTGTCACTGCCAGCTTTCCATTCATTCTTTTCATTTTTTGTTCCACTAGAAATACCTGGATTGTCCCAACAAGAAGTTCCCGTAACATCGTTAGAACCATTGCCCCAACTTGATGTTCCAGTTAAATCTCCCCAACCTGAAGCAATATCAGTCTTAGTAGTTGTTTTACTTGACTTCTGATCAGAACCTTTTGACATAGTACTAAGAGATTGTGCACTTGTTGCATTAGATGAAGAAACATTGCCCCATTTCGGCTGATCTTGAGTTGATCTTTTAGTGTTCACAGAGGAGTTTGACCATCCCAAAGAATTATCAGCAGGAGTACCTCCCCATGAAGAAGACACAATCGCAGAACCAGATGACACTGAGGTTGTTCCACTTGGTTTTGTTTTAGGTCCTTTTCCAGGAGTTTTACTCCATCTTTGTGATTCTGCACTAGATTCAATATCCCAAGTGTTTGTTGAGTCAGCAACTAAAGATTTGTTAGGAAGCGATAAAGCGTCTTTCTGTTGGTTTGCAGCGCTGTAACTAGTACCTATAATACCTCCTAGACCCCCTCCCAGCCCACCAGAATGAGAACCGCCCCACCCCGTGCCTAGACCTCGAATAGTTTCAGCTGCATCAAGTGCTTGATCTAAAGATTCGTCAGCAATATCCCAGTTTTCTGACGAAGCTGGATACACAGAGCCCTGCCAACCAGACGCAGAGCTTTGCAATTTCCGTTCATGAGAACTATCCTGATTGGTTTGAGAAGAGTCTGTGCTCGATTTCGAGGTACATGTTGTTGGAAGAGTTCCATCTACATTTGCAGCGCTGCTCTTATCTGGAGTACTTGTTGTTGTTACTTTTCCTGATTCAGCTACTGACCCTTTAATACCAACTGTGGGCCAAGAGTCTTTATCAGTTTCATCATAAACAACTTGATCCCAAACACCTTCTTTTCCACCCCACGATCTGTCGACTGCACCCCATTTCTCATCATTGTCCCAATTTTCTAGAGAATTTCCCCATCCAGATCCTTTGCTAGAAGGGCCTTCAGCCCAGCCACCATCATGAACTTCTTCAACCAGACCTGCAAACTCCTTAGAAGCAAAGCGATTGGGGTCTTTCTTCTTACCCACTGTAAAAGAAACGCATTAAAGGCGTTATTGCAAGGCATTTAACCAATGCTACATTTAACATATACTTCTAGCGTTTAGCCTTTATAGAAAGTATAAGGTAATGACACTATACAGGAAAAACACTAAAAGCTTTACAAAACCTTTGATCGATGTCAAATGAAAAGGTTTAGCCCTTATCAAAAGTAAAATATATAAACAAGTTATCTTACTTGTGTTTAATTTTGAATGTATTGGCATCTTGTAGAAATTACTTTTCAAAATAAACAGTCTTAAAGATACTGTTATGTACAATAAACCCAACGAACTTCTAGGTCTGATTTAGAACAATTTTGAAACTAAAACTAAATATGTTTAATAGATTTAATTAACTCTGATAAAATTTGATAAATCTTTTTTCTGGTTTGATTTGCAAACTGTGTGATGTAATAACCCAAATCTTGTTCCCAGTTCCCGTAACAATTTTGAAGTGAAATTTCAACTTTTTATACCACCTAAAACCAGGCTAATAATTCTTTCTCATTTTTTTAATACAATATTCCTTTTCTGTGCACAGCAAAATTAACAACAACAAAATCTGTCATACATGTTAATGTCAAAGTCAATAAATGAAAGCAAGTGAACATTTTATATCCTATTTCAAACTTTCTTATACTTGATGTCAAAAATTGCTAAACAACTCTTAATTCATGCAAGCCTATCTGCTCAGCATTGTAGTCAAGTACCTGCTGGTTGTGTTTTAGTGTTGGGTTTCTGTTGTGGTATAGATTGACTCTGTTGAATTGGATTTGATTGAGGTAATGACTGCATTTGTGACTGTTGCTGCTGCTTAAGCCGTTTCTGAAAACGAGGAGGGATTTCTCTAGGGTACTGTTGCTGGTCTGTCCTTTGCTGTTGTTGCTGTTGCCTCTTGCTATTCTGCTGTGCATTGCAAACAACAGAAAAAATTAGTCAATGTAAATTCTTTGACTGGGACACAATAAAAATTTGGAACATTCTTTGTTACACAGATGAGATGTCAGAATGAAAGTCCGCCATTTCAGAGTATGCACAGGGATACCATAGACTGGTCACTGGTCACCAGAAGAGCCTTGGGATGAACCAGAACCTGGGATACCAACTCTCCCCAGTCTACAAAGCGCTGCTTGGCTGTTCAACACCATATTGGGGCCAAGCAAACTCCCTTTCA
The DNA here is from genome assembly GCA_026413305.1 of Hydrozoanthus tunicans. Classification (NCBI taxonomy): domain Eukaryota; kingdom Metazoa; phylum Cnidaria; class Anthozoa; order Zoantharia; family Hydrozoanthidae; genus Hydrozoanthus; species Hydrozoanthus tunicans. Next base: position 13,959 of record JAOBAT010052686.1, read on the forward strand.
CATTGACAAAGGGCTCTGGATAGAGCTTGAAAACTTTGTACCTGCTCAAATTATCTGACCAGTGAAACCAAGAACATTCCAAATTCTTAACATATGAAAAGTCTTGATGACAATCCTACAGCTTTCATTTTCTCAGCTCCATTTATGAAAAGACCAATTTACTGATTAACATTCCTAGGTAGGGTCTAAAGTTTTCTTTAAAACCCTTTCAGTTATCAACATGTTAATAATAAATTTTCTTACAAAACAAATAAAAAACGAGTCGTTTGGTGCTGGTAAAAGTGACAGTTGATAAAAGAAAGTGAATATTAAAGGTGAAATGTTAAGTTCTCCCAAACTTCTTCAACAAAAAAATTGGGCTCTAGTTAGCAGAATTGATCAATATGACTGGGACTGAAAGGGTTAGCAATTATCTATACTTTATGTCGTCATTCTATTCTAATCGGCGGTCAATTTTATACAAATTTTGTGATTATAAATGTGACAAGCAATAGCTCACTTTATTGGCAATTCATTCCACCCTCCCTTAGGAGTTGAGTTTGCTTTCAAAACATGACAGAAAGATAAAGCTGTTCATGATGAATACAAATTATATGGGAATGAGAGCTGGAATTGTATTTTGAAGTATGCAGATATTTTTCTACAGACTGTACAAGTCACATCTGCTTGCTTCAGTCATCTAACAGACCCAAGTATGCCCCATGCAAATTTCACTTATCAGAGATGTTTGCAACTGAATTTTAAGACTTAAATTAATCCTATAACTAGTATCTGTAGCCCCAGGAACATTACCACATTCTTGCTAGCAGCTCTAGCCTGTTCTTCTTTTTCTGAAGTTTAAAGAAATGATTTAGTTAATAACCAACTCTTACTCGCAGTGACTACAGTGGTCTCTGCAGAGCAACGCAACCTGGCCGAAACATGAGTATGCACAAGAGATACATTGAACGTCTTGCTGTACTTTTTGTGCAAACTTCTATTATAATGATCACGCATAATATTTACAGAAGACCCAATCAGAGAAATTAAAGCTACTGTATTTCCAACCAAAAAACTGAATCCAATATGCTTTATATTTACACTACAATTTATTCCAACACTGTAACAGCAGAACACTACAGATCTTCACAATGTACAACTAATCAAACAGACTAAACTAACATTTGATTACTACTAGTACTAGCCAAAAGTAGTAGTTGTAGATTAAATATGGCTGCCTAGAGATATGAATTTTATCTTTGAGTGTTGAAAAAATATCTCATGAGTGAGCGCAGCTCTCTTTTAGTGAGATTCTCAACCATCATTGAAGTAGATTGACAAGTTGTTTCAGTGGCGGAAAAAGGAAAGCGTGCATTCTGATTGGCTGTTTTTTATATCACCACATGTGATTGATATGGGTGGCTGATATGCTCTACATTTCACCAATCTACTATCTAAATATCAAACTAAGTATGTGATAAAACCCTGTATCTTCGAAGTCCACTGGGAAAGAAAAAACAGCTCAAGTTTGCTGAAACAATAGAGTTTTCCAGAGAAATTTGGGTTTTGTTTGAGCCAATGCAAAGTTTAAATCATCAGAGTTTGAGTTACTATGGCTCAACTTTAGTATGATTATGACTTATGTATACTTATGTGGAAAAACAACTAATTTAAATTGAACCTACCTCTTGCTAGCTGTTGTGCAGCAGCCTATCAAGAAAACAACTCGCTTTTGTCACATAATTCATTTGCAATACAATCATGCTTATTGTTTCCAAAGGATCTAGATAATACTAGACTGACAGCAACCCTCAAAAAAATTACAACAGTTTTAAAACTAGACGTGTTTCTGCAAGTCTCTTGTCATCGTCAGAAGTGAAAAGCTATTTGGAAGTGATGATTTAAGATAAGCTTGTCCCAAAGGATAAATGCATAACCTCTTTGGTTTTTAACTGGATATAGTTTCAGCTTAATCAATTATATTTCACAGGAATAAGATAATGCAATGGGCAGCTCAAAAAAATTCCAGGACCATGTTTACAAAACTATTTAAGAACAATTAAACAAACTAAAGAAAACTGCTTTGATTGTAGAGATTCCA
>JAOBAT010052686.1:16138-29477 GCA_026413305.1 Hydrozoanthus tunicans
TCCAGGACCATGTTTACAAAACTATTTAAGAACAATTAAACAAACTAAAGAAAACTGCTTTGATTGTAGAGATTCCATCTTCGTCAATCAATGCAATTTTTTCTTTGGTACTAAAAAAAAAAAATGTGAGAAAGGTAAGACAATATATTTCTCACTGCACATGAAGAGAACCCTTGTTTTTCTTGGACTTATCAGGTGTTATGGAGATAAAGACAAATTCTAACAAACCTTTCTTACTGCTTTTTCCTTTTCTGCCTTCTCCTTTTCAGCTCTCTTTCGTTTTTCTTCTTCCTCTTTTCTTTTCCTTTCTTCCTCCTGTTGTCGCAGCCTTCTTTCCTCCTTTTCAAGGTCAAGCTTTTGTTGCTTCTCACGTTCCTTTTGCTCTCTAGTGGTCAAAGAATTGCAAGACAACATAGCGTCAAATTTATAGTTTTTCTTTCTTTTTAAAGGACGTTTAGTGCCACAGTTAAAGTGGCAAATATATTGAGCTAGTATTTTTGAGATTATTAAGCTTCAACCTTATAATTATTGTTACTTATTACCCCTTAGGAAAGCAGAAACACTATAAACATCATTAAAAAAAATCAAACAAAATGACAAAATAACAACATTAAAAATATTGCTATGCTAAGTTTGAAAATTTCCTGCACTCAACTATTGAGAAAATATACAAGTCAGACAAACCTTTCTCTCCGTTTTCTTTCTTCATTCTGTGTCTTGATCCTTTCTTCTTCTTGACGTTTTTGTTTTTCTGCTTCCATCTGATAAAAAAATAAACCAAAAAATTAAACTAATTAAATTCAGCAAGGTTGCTTTGTACTGTTCCTAATAGGAACAGGCGAAGTCAGTCGATTAGTGGATAGTGGTCCTCAGTTCAATCCCCAGTGACTGCATATCAGTTTTGGCTTTTTTGTGATCAGTGAATTTTAGCTTTGAATACCCAAAAAACAGAGCATTGACTGAATGATAAAGGGCACACCATTGGCTTCTATTAACACCAGCACTCTCAAAGAGGTGAATATCGGTACCAATTAAAGTCTTGCAGTAGATTTACATCCCTACTATGTTTTGTGTATTTTTTTGTAATGATGCTGTCTCAAGGCTAGAGCTGATCACAACTGACCACCCTGAAAAAGATGGCATTTGTTGTGGACGTATTAAAACTCTAATTTAAGTAATGTGTTAAGTTATGAATACTTTTGCCATACTGTCGTGGTTTTAGCTTCAGAGTTTGCATAAGTCAGTTTTCAAGTTTTTTTATGATGGACAGCAGCTTGGTAAGAAGTTTACATTTTTTCTTGAGAAATTTAAGAGTTAAATAAATGAACTTTGAACTGGTATTTAAATCAATGTGCTATTTTAGAGAAAATTCATACTTACATTCAACTTTTGAAGTCACAATTTATAAGGGTTAAGTTAATTATAAATGGTAACTTACTTGTTTCGCTCATAATTGATTCAATTATATTGAAATTGTGTTTACAAGTGTGTAGACAACCAAACCTAGGCCAAGTCATTGAATTGTAAAGAATAACGACTTGTCAAAAGAGAGTTGTAGTAAACCTCCAGATTTAGAACTGTGTATTTCACGAATAGGATTGGCACATTCTACCCACAATGCCTTGAAAACCTAACACTACTTTAAACAAGTCTCAGTGAAAGCCACGATAGGTTAAACTCTTCCTTTTACTAGCAACACTTTGAACATCAAATTTTAAGTTTGAACACAGATTATCTCTGTATGTTTTTTATAATTATGCAAGGTTAGATCTTTCATGCACTAAGAGCTATGAGTAAATGTACAGATCGCCATCTTTTTCGGAAAGGTCAACCTAATATCATTTACCTGCTTCCTCTGTTTTTCTTTTTCTTCTTCTTCTTTTCTCTTCTCTTCAAGCTCAACAGCTATTTGCTGCATTTCCTAAGAAATATAAAGTATTGTTTGTTTATCGAGCATGTGGTCAATTGTTAGTTCATGGCAGTGTCACTGATTTTTAGTCATTTACTACCTTTTCACAGTAAATTTTTACATTTCTTTGGTTTTTACCATGGGTAGTGCCCCGCACAGGACTCTATGTATCATTTGCACTGACCCTTTTGGTGTATGTCTTTCTTTTATCCCCTTTTTTCATGTATACATATATATAATATAGAAGAACGGTGATAAGTGAATATTGGAGAGTTCAATTGTTTTCTGACGGCATTACAGAGCTGTTTCGAGAGGGCTCAGTGAGCACCCTCTCTCTTCAGATTCCTGTTTTTATTTACAGCAAGTAGACCTTATAAAGGCTGACAGATAATTATGCATATTTCAGCAAAAATTTTCTAGCATGGCGGCATGCACCGGTCAGTTCGTTTCTTTTGTTCAATGAGCATAAACTGGGTTTACAAATAATGAAGTACTTTTCAGTTAAGCATAAGTTGCATTGTTTAGATGTATTTGAATAAGGGCTTGCGCGGGCAATTATCTTCCAGGATAATGTGAAATCTTTGCCGTTGTCTTTTAGACTCCAGATGTGCTTGCTGAGTTCTGTTGCACTCCTTTTTCATGTGTCTCTGAAGGAGGCAGTGTGGTTGCTATATCGCGATTTAAACTGATCACCGGTGAGGCCTAAGTACGTTTCCTTGTTATTTTTGCATTCATCAGTAGCCTGGTATATGATGTAGGTGGTTAGGCACCTCCCGTTGAGTGGGCAGTTGGGTTTTGATTGGCAGTTGCATAGCTTCTTGGGTGTTGGTGTACGTGTTTGTAGTAGTGACTTGTTGTAGGTGTCGATTTTCCTTTCTAGGTTGGGCATGCATGAATAACTGAGTTTCAGGGTGTTTTTATTGACGATCTTTTTCAATGGGTGGTCGGTTTTGAAACACTCTTTCACGATGTTTATGAACTTTCTGCCCACATTGGTCTTTACATGATTACTGTACAGGGGGTTGAACCAGGTTATGTTTCTTCATCTGATCCTTTTTTCCTGTGGTGTTTTTTCTTCTCGGGTTGATGTTTTTTTGCCTGCTTTCTTGAATATATATATATTTTTTTCAAAAAACATGTTTTGTAATTCATGTGTTCTGATTGGTACATAAAATGAAAGTTCATACACTAACCCTTTTTGGCCCAGTCAAGTTGACAATTCTCCAAACTAGAGCCTATACTGTTTTTCAAACTGTTTTGGGAAAACTTAGGTTCCTTTGATTTGATCAATTCCCATTTTCTTATTGCCAAATGCCTTATAATTTTTAAGTGTTATGTTAGGAGAAGTAAGACATTGATAACTGGCTGGGAATGAAAGGAACAGACCAATAAAAGTTTCTTTATGAAAACGAAACTTGTTTTTCAAATACTGCAGCTCTGATTCATTGCTTGGTACATGTTGTAACAAAAGAATTAATCCCAAGAACCCTCTTGGGTCAAAAAATAACTTTTGAAATTTTGGAGCTCTTTTCCAAATTACTAGGCGGGTCGTTAAATAATCATTAGGAAAAACTCTAAAAGTCACTAAATTTCGTTTTTTAATTGTATTTTATAATCAAATTGTCACAAGTTTAAGCAATTCTTGTACTGACCTCTTTATAATTATTATACAGTCAATTATTTGGTTGACTTCAAAATTAATCATCTACAGACTACCAAGAGAACATTTATAATTTTGTCTAGAAAAACACTTTTGCAACAAATTTTGACAAAATTCTTTGCTTCTTTTCCTTATTAAAAGAATAACAAACATGATTATGTCTCACCTTTTGTCTCCTCCTTTGTTCTGCTAGAAGCTCTTTTTTACTTTTAGGTTTAGGCTGTAGAAAAATTACAGAAGCCCTGATTAATAAAATTTTCATTACCCCAAATGAACTAAGGACCCAAGTTTTTCTTTTCACTGGCACTGGAGAGACTTCAACATTACTGTCACTATCTATTATCCATTATTTTCATTGTGGTCCTTGACTGTGAAAACAATGCTTGATTGATCAAGGCAAGAAACCAAGGGAGTGAAAAATCTTGTCTTTTTCCTACCCTTCTTTCTACTCTCCTCTCTTCTTTGCGTTCTATCCTCTTCCCTATTCTGTTGTTTATCCTCCTCTCTTCTTGGTCAACCCCTGTTTGTCTCTGCTGTCTACTCTCTGTTCTTTTAAACTGTCTATCCTCCTCTCTTCTCTCCTCTCTTCTCTGCTCTCTACACTCCTCTGTCTTCTCTGATGTCTACTCCCTTTCTCTTCTCTGCTGTCTACCCTCTCCTCTTCTCTGCTGTCTTTCCCCATCTCTACCCTGCTGTCTACTCTCCTATTTTCTATGCTTTCTACAACCCCTTCTTCTCTGCTCTCTACCCTCTCTACCCTCCTTTCTCTTCTCTCTGCCGTCTACTCTCCTCTTTTCTATGAGGTCTATCCTCCTCTCTTCCCTGCTGTCTACTCTCCTCTTTTCTTTGCAGTCTACCCTTCCCTCTTCTCTGCTGTCTACCCTCTCCTCTACTCTACTCACTACCCTCCTCTCTACCCTGCTGTCTACTCTCATATTTCCTATGCAGTCTACCCTCCCCTCTTTTCTGCTCTCTACCCTCCTCTCTACCCTCCTCCCTACCCTGCTGTCTACTCTCCCCTATTCTCTGCAGTCTACCCTTCCCTCTTCTCTGCTCTGTACCCTACTCTCTCTTTACTGATTTCTACCCCTCCCTCTCCTCTACTGTCTACCCTCCTCTATTTTCTGCTCAATATCCCCCTCTCTACTCTGCTCTCCACCCTCCTTTCTACCCTGCTGTCTACTCTCCTTTTTTCTATGCAGTCAACCCTCCCCTCTTCTCTGTTCTCTACCCTTCTCTGTCTTCACTGATTTCTACCCCCTCTCTCTTCTCTGCTGTCTACCCTCCTCTTTTTTCTGCTCTCTATCCCCCTCTCTACTCTGCTCTCTACCCTCTTTTCTTCTCTGCTGTCTACCCTCCTCTCTTCTCTTCTGTCTACCATTCTCTGTTTTAGCTCTCTACCTTCCTCTTTTCCCTGCTGTCTACTCTCCTCCTCTTTTCTCTGCAGTTTATCTCCTCCTTTAGACACAAGCATACCTTGGCCACTGGGACAGAGCTCTTGCCTTTCTTGCTTACTTGTTGCTGGATCAGAAAGAAAGCATCTCAACTCTCAGTTTTTGAGTACCAATAATATAAAAAAACTAAGGAAAGAGTCATACTTTCCTCTAAGTTTTGGGAAACTTATTACATAACTTATTCCTCTCAGGTACGATTGTCATAACCCTTGAGCTTTAAAGTGTGACCTCCCTTGCTTCAGGCGCATATTTCTCGCATGACACTTTAGCTCGAAAATTATGTCAAATTTCAACTTACAGGCAAGTTTTGTTTGACTTTGACACACACCCTACAAAGCATATCAAGTTAGTGACATTCTAAGACCAGCCACAAGTGAATGATTACTTGGTAAATCAAAGGTACCGATGGTGAGATCTGAGGGACCTGTGGCTTATACCGTTTTAAAACTGTGCTAGCTTAGTCTTCATTAGAGTTGAATCAACAAGGCTAGACATGCAGAAAGATTTAGTATTTTGGTTTAGACGCAGCCATGTGAAATACTTAGTGTGGTACCTATACTATAAAAAGTGCTATACAGCAATGTAATTGGAACTGTGAAACAAATCAGCAACTAGTTGAGACCATGGATTTTCCAAAATTATTCCAAAGAATGATACTTTAAATACCATTGGTTCTGATAAAATATATTGTCTATGCATAATATCTAAAGGTTCCCCGACCATTCCAACACCTTGGCTTGCTCTACCAGCTAAAAAAATCAGTGCTTGATACTAGTTCAAAGTTTCCACAAAAACCAGTGGAGTGGAATTGCCAAAATGTTGGGACATACTGTAAAGTTTCTAACAGGGGTTAAAATGGACAACTGCAAAGTTAATCAGAAATGCTTCAAAGTACTGCTTTTTGTAAATGTAACTTCAGTTAATAGTGTTCAGGACTTACAACCTTTTTGGAGCCATCCTTTCTCATTTCCTCTTTATGCTGCATTAATTGATCTTTCAATACAACAACCTGTTAACAAAAAAAATACTTAAATTTGAAAACCACACAATGTACTAAAATGACAAACTATAACATTTTGCCTTAAGATTTACTCTTTGAACACAAAAAATTTTGTGTTGGTAGAGAGTTAGATGCTGCTACAAATTGAATTTTTTATAATTCAAACTGTTCAAACTCTGTGCAATGGCAAGTAAAGAAAGACCACGAGAAATATGCAAGCAACTGTACTAGTATCACAGAATGAACATTCCTTAGAAATAAATGGCAAAAATTTAACATAGTCCATCACACCCATTATAATTGTGACACCTACCAAACGTTTTACAAGTTTGCTTACCTTATCTTCAGAGAACTCTGGTGGTACTGATTTTCCACACCTTTTTCTTGTCTAAATTAATCAATAGAGAATGAAACTATTTTTTACAAAAAACTTCTTACAAAACATCTAAATAGAGTACAAGTTAATTTAAACTTAACCTTTTTAATGGTAAACTCAGTACTGCTTATTTTTTTTATATCCTTAGACCTTCGTGTTTTAACTTTTGTCAACTTATAGCTTCTATAAAAAAACTATGAGAAATCACAATTTATAAGTGGATTTTTTTGTGATCAAAACTGACGTTCTCAAAACCAACAAACTTGTTCAACATCTTAATTATAAGGAGATTTTAGATGTTGATAAAATCGCAGCAGGAGTGAAAAGGTTATTTGTGCAAGAAATTAACAAACTTATTCAAAGAGAACTGCTTGTAAGAACTATATACAATATCTTTAGCCAAATATGGTCTTTTATCAAACATCTTATTCATCATTTTGTTTGCCATTTTGCATATCTATTGAAGCACTGGTTACATCAATAAGAAAGGGAGGAGACATCCATTTTATAGCATGGGTCTTGTAAAAAAAAAATTTCTCTTGAATGTTTTGAAAAATAACAAAAAACTTCTGCAGTGGACTCGAGATTCTCATGGATCTTTAAACATCAATGCTTTCATTAATTACTACAATAATAATAATAATAATAATAATAATAATGATGATGATGATGATGATAATAATAATAATTAATCTTTACAGAGAAAAGCTCCTATAACTCAGTGGGTGGTTTTCAAGGGGGTCCTCTAAAAATAAAAACAAAAATAGTAACTGGCTAAAATATACAATACAAAACCTAAAGTAGTCTAATTTAATCTATTTTTAAAGATTAAAAGGTTAACCCTTTTAGTCCCAGTTGTATTGATAAATTCTCCCAACTAGTAATCATACTTTTCATGGAACAAGATTGGGAGAATATAACTTTTCATCATTAGTTTGAGCTTTGTTTGATCCTTGCTGACTTTCTCATTACCAAATGTTTTGTTTTGTATGAGTTATGTAAGGCGTAGTTAGATGTTGATCGGTTGGGACTGAAAGGGTTAATGAATTAAAGGCAGTTTGTTAACATGGTATTTAAAAATGCGACTCAAAAAAATAAAATAAAAAAGAATAATTATAACAGCCTTAAATTAAAATCAAATGCCTACTAAATATTTAAACAATCCATTTATTTTACTAATAATTAAAAATACTCATGATTAACACCTTAAGAACACACTGTCAACAATTATTAAACAGCAACGATAACATTTTGGTTGTATCTATAAAATCAAACAGTGGTGTACAAACCTTTACAATGTCAATAAAACTATCAAGTTCTTTTTCTCCATCAATTTCAAAGTCCTCCTCCCCATCCTGACACCTAATCATTGAGAGAACAACACAAAACTTAATGAAGTGGAGAACGATGTTAAAATGTTAAATACCAGCAGTAAAGCACAGCAACTCTTTTACATTAAATAGCTTCTAGATTTTCCAAGCTTAATTATTTAACATACTGTAATTGTTCTAATTTACCGGTAAGTGCCCCTCTAATTTAAGCACCAACCAACTGAATAACTTTGTGTTTTCCCCCATTTTTAGCATCATATGAACAAATAATTATTTTTTTCTGGTGCCAAGTCTTTAGAGGAAACTTTTAATGGCTTTGCCGTTAATAATTCTAATCAAATTATGTACTCCATAATTACTTTGGAAACTTATGATAACAACCTCAAGTTTTCCTTTTGGATTTCAAAACTAACAGCTATACCAAAGTTTTGTAAATGCAGTAAAAACAGCAGCACCTATTTGCTTCAATATATGCTTTCAGCCATGTCCACAGCCACTCAAGTGGAACAACTGCATAGATGTCATAAAATGTTGTAAGTTTCACAGCATGTTCTTCATAAACAAACTTGAACTGATGTGTTATTGTTTGTCATGATTTGAATCATTTTTAAGTAAGAAACTTAAAAATACGAGAATCTCTGAATGGATATAATTATTATAACAAGCACTGACCAGATTTGGAGAAAACAAACTGTATCAGAATTTTGATCAAGGCTTGTGACCTCTAGTCCCTACATTTATATTTTAAACTTCCACTTTTAGAGAGGGGAAATCTTGAACTCAGATGGTGTTCAAAAAATAACGATTTAATTTAAGTACCAATTACAATAGCATGTCAGTTCGGATATGGCAAAAATGAAAAAAGCATGATTTTGTTTTCATTCTTTGCACGTTCTTACTTTGTAAGGAAAGTTGGCAAAACAACCTCTTTTGTCTTTTGTAATAACTAAGCAAGTGTCTTTTTTACCACGTGAATCACTTCTCTCTTGTTAAAGGTGAAATTTTTTTAGTTTTCTCTCCAATTATTAACTCTTTCAGCCCCCAGCCAGTTTATCAACTCCTAACTTCTCCTTACATAACTCATACAAAATAAGTCATTTGGTAATGAGAAAATTGAATTGATCAAACAAGGTGAACCTTCGAAGATGAAAAGCAAAATTCTCCAAAGCCATTTATATCAAAAGTATGGGCCCTAGCTGAGAGAATTTACCAACACAACATTTGTCATATTTGGGGCTGAAAGGGTTAAGTGCCCCTCTGATTTAGGCGCTGGAGAATAAAACAATTTTTTTTGTACCCCAATTTAAGAACCAATAAAAATCTGAAATTATTTTTTCTGGTGCTTAAATTAGAACGACGACGGTAGTCATAGTAGGTTAGTTTATGATCATTTAAAAAAATTTAAAATATCTTGTTATATCTTTGCTGTACAGCTGACATTCCAAAAGTTAGCCCATCTATATAACTTCCTAATAAAATCATGCTTGTCTATTGTTCCTACAACTAAAGATTCAACCTCACTGCTAAAATACCTGGATCTTGATTAGTTTAGATTCTATCTATACAACTGTGATTTTTTTTAAAAAAGGAAAACCTGTTAAAAACCATCAAAGTCAAGATCTTGACCCTCATCCTGCTAAAAAAATAATGGTTTCAGCAAAAATCGAAAAAGATTCAAACTTCAAAACCACTGCTTAAAAACCTACAAAGTGACCATTCATTTTCTTTGTCTTTACAAGTAGATTCTGAAAATATTCATTGGTTCAACAAGTTTTGAAGTTTATAATTTTGTTGAGATTTTATTACTTTGAATTCTAAAAGCTGAACAGGAGAAGGATTAACACATGCAGCAAAGTAATTTAAGGCCACTTAAAAATATCCAGGTAAATTAGCATCAAAGTTTTGACTACCAAGTCAGTTTGGGAGTAAATCTACACCACTAATTACTAGTACCAAACTTTAAGTTACGCTGTGGTCCATACTACCAGCTCACGCAAATAAATAGGAATTCAAGTGTCGCAATATGCTGCCGGCCAAATTATTTCTCTCTCTCTCATTCTTTTTCAACAGGGAAAAAAATTCTCAGCTTATTTGCCAATTATTTCTTTTGTTTAAAAGAAGGCAATGCGCTGGGAAAAATGGTGCATATGCTGATGATAGACTTGGATATCCTTTAAACTTCCAAATTGGTTGGCCAGATAGTTGGAGCAACTACAGCATAGAAGAGGGGTAAGGACACAAGTTTATCAAAACTAACCTGTACTCATAGTCACCCTCTGTTCGCGAGCATGATACACCATGAGACTTTGCTCCACAAAAGAAAGGAAGAAAATCCATACTAGCTCCTTCAAAACAAATTAAGAAAATCATTTAAAATTCACACAAGAATCAAAGCTTTGAGGCTTCTAAGACAACATCAAACCATTAGAGAATCAATTAGCCATTCGATAAAGAATGATTGCTGTGTGTAGCCCTGAGCAAACCAAGACACCCTGAAACCTTTTTGAATTTTTAATTACTCATAAGTTAAAAAAGGGGGGTGAAAGCAGCATTTTATCAATGAAGCACACAATTAAACATGGTCAAAGAAAAACTTTTATACGAAATAAAGTCTGCCAATGATATTGTATAACACTGGGAAAAAAGAGGAAAGTAATAAAATTGTATGCCAGTGGATTGCAGAAAGGAGAAGCACAATGGCAGTTATGGGTGGAGGTGAGAGCTGTCGCAATAGCAAAAGAAAGTGGAAATTCTCTGTGGGTGTCTTACATGCCAGAAGAGAAACAAAGAATAACACAACTATTTATAGTATAAGACCTAATTATAAAGGAAATCACTGGAATTATGTCCCATTAAACCGGTTGATACATCTATATATAGTTGCCTGTCATTACACAGGTACTGTTTTTGTTTACATTTATTCTAAACTAACAATAAATCAAATCGCTGGCTCATTAGGCCAGTAAGTTTATAGATTCTTAGCCATACAGAATCCTAAGTAAGTCATTTTCACATTAAGGGCAACTATCCTTCTAAGTTTTGCAATTTTAACTGTGATATTGACCATCGCTTTTTTCTTATTAATTGCCCAGTCTAACCCAAAAGGGTAACCACTTTATATAGCCAGTGTTAATGTTTGACCCTACAGGGGCAAATATTACAGATAACGAACTAAATGGGCCCATTCATTTTAACTATATATTGCTGTCTCAGTGTCAGATTTAGTCAAAGTTCTTGACATAGAAAAAGGTAAGATCTCCATACTCACCCACACTTTACCATGCAGACAGTAATGGCTGCCAAACTCTACATTTTCATTTACATTTTCATTTCAGGAATTAAAAGAAACAATCCTTACCCCAACCCTAACCATTACTTTAACCCTAACAGTGATTATGAGAAGTTTGAGCTGCTTGTAAAGCGAGGATTTTGGCCTGAAGATCAATAGCTTTATATGCATAATGAAGTATGGGTGAGTACAGAAAATTAGCTCAAAAAGCTACATTGTTCAGTAATGCAAACAAGGATTGTATCCTTAACACATTTTTATTTTTAAAAACCTGAAATGAGAAACTAATTTGCAACAATGACGCTTGCAATTCTAACAGTTCAACGTTTTCATTAAAATCATACCAAGAACTATCTTACATAGGAAACATACTTCGAAAATACAATAACTAATATAAAAATGTTTCTGTGTTCTACTTTGAAAAACTCTTGTGTTAAAAACGCCTACAAGAAGCGAAAACCAAAAAATTGAACAAGACAATCATTAGTTCTAGCGTGCAAAAACAACAAAAAATTTCTGGCGGCAACTGGCTATCTGATAGCAGTTTAAGCATAAAGTCCTTAAAAATCTTAAAACGTGACTGTATTACATTAGTATTTGGCAATTTGCGAAACAATGACGGTTCTTCCACAGTTATACAAAAACTGAGTATAACATGAATAAAGGTGTGAACACATTTTGTTTCACCGACATATGAAAAAAATATGTACATAGTTGATCTATTCTTAACTTCTGACACATTCCATACACATTGAGTTCGATCTTACTCACATTACACCTAAAGAAATAAGGACAAACTACCTATGATAATTATGCACAACATAGAAACATCCGAATTTCAAGACACACCATGAGACGAGAAAACTGTTTATAGCTCTACTTCCTGTTTGGTCGATTCGTTTGCCCGTGAAAGATTCTAGGCACAGCACGCGACCAAACTTCCCATTCAAAAGCACATACCTTCTTTCTTTCCGAATAAAATGTCTCCAAAGAAGTCGAAGAACATCTGAAAGTCACAAAAACAGAAAATTAGCCAGATATTGGAATATGATTCGATAGAGGAAATCGGATGTGCAAGTTTTAGGTTCCAAACACACATCATATTACAATAGCCTATTTTTATACTCACCTTGTCGAAATCAAAAGACTTAACGGAATCATTGTCCAAATCTGAAACTATAAACAAATAAGTTAATGTGGCATTAGGTTTTCAAAAAAGCAACAAAAACTGAATCGGTTATAAGATTTCTCGGAAGTCTGGGCCGGGACCAAACAAGTTGCATCTTTGCTGTGTCGCTACCAAACCACTTTCACTAAAAAAACAACTAAAGGTGCTAGACGTTCATACGTTCGATGCTAGGAAAAACTTAGCTGACAAATGTGTGATTACCTGATGTTAAAACCTTAAAGGCTCGCCCAATGTCTTCAAACCTGCTTGCAGAGCAATCACCAAAACTCTGAAAAGTATTATTTCAAAAGTCATTAAGAGTTGTATTCATTCACTGGAAAAAACACATTCGTATAACAAGTTAAACGGCGACAAAAAAGCAACCTCGCAATTCTAAACCACAAGCTTAGGAAATATCGGCCGTTAAAAAAGTAAATATCTATTTAAATAACAAAGTACAAACGAACTGTAAGGTAACTATCCGGTCTACTTAATTTACCCACCTTGTCAGGGTGAAATTGAAGTGAAAGCTTCTTGTACGCTCGTTTAATTTCATCTGAAAGTTCAATCATAGATCAAGAATCAGTAACAAACGAATCCACATTTCTTTGTATCAGTTCTTATCCAATAGTTCGAGTAATGAAGACAGGTAAGTTCGCAATCCAAAAAAGTTCCATCACTGAAGTTCTATCATATACAAATTAAAAGCGTTCGAATTCTGTCAACGTCAATACATAGCCAATCGGGTGT
Source organism: Hydrozoanthus tunicans (assembly GCA_026413305.1). Classification (NCBI taxonomy): domain Eukaryota; kingdom Metazoa; phylum Cnidaria; class Anthozoa; order Zoantharia; family Hydrozoanthidae; genus Hydrozoanthus; species Hydrozoanthus tunicans. The sequence goes on from JAOBAT010052686.1 coordinate 29,076, forward strand.
TGAACTTACTTTCCGAGGAACAATTATCAAGTCCGAGTGCTCTAAAGTATTCCTTCCTATCCTCTTTGGGCATTTTATGGGAATGCCCAACATACAGCCCGAGAAATCTCAAACACAAACTAAAGTCCTTATTCTCCAACAAACGTGCTTGTTTTAGGATACAAAATGGCGATCCCTTCCGATGACGTCACGTGTCTCGTTGGGTCTCCCACAATGCAACGCAGTACGGGTGTTAACGAAGAGAAATGAGAACACTTGAATAGACATTTTTAAAACAGCTTCTGTGAAAGAACCAATAATTACTCGGGCCGGTAGGCCACGAGTATAGAAATGGCCTGGGTTTTTATTTTTGTTTGTTTTTTTTGTCGTTACATTAGTGCATCCATATATGCACGCAGGCGT
>JAOBAT010052697.1:1893-17986 GCA_026413305.1 Hydrozoanthus tunicans
TTTGTCTAAGTCATCATTCTCATCTATTATGTCTTTAATTATCATCAACTTTGGCACTTTTTAAGTTTCCTTTGGAAAAGGTTAATACTATCCAATTTTAAAGGTGCATGATCATATTTTGTAACTGCTACCACACTTCCAGTTTATGTATTTTGCTTGGCTGCCTGGCCTCTTTGGTGCACGTTGTTTTCTTGGCGCCACACACAAATAACATGGCGAGGACTGGCAGACATTTTTTTGACCTTCTGGATTTTTGTGTTTCTTTGAAATTTGTATGGTCATTTTAGAGGAACTAAAGAAGTAAATTGAAGCGTTTCAAAAAACTTGCCAACCTCTGTTCTGTGTGTCATAACTGCTACGGTTTCATATTTTATTTTCTCACTGACACAATTGACAGTTATTTGTCTTGAAAATAATGCATTATGATATTATATATATATATATTATTGCTGCTAAAAGAATTTGGCCAATCATAGAGTAAAATGTCATCTGTAATGCTGGCTGTGTGGTCGCCTCTTTTGATAAATCTTCTGACCCATTTTATTGATTGATAAGTCAATTGTTGTATTTAATAGGAAGAGTGCTGTGGTGTGACCAAATACCAAGACTGGTACAGCAACAAAAAGTATCACGTTGTACCAGATAGTTGCTGTCAGCATCGTCCAAACTGCGGCCGGGGTCATGTTGACAACAAGGATTTATGGAATCAGGTAAGCAAGTTAAGAGACGCTACTTAAATGGGAGCATTAGTTTGGTCCCTTTGCCTGGCACTGATAGTGGAGTGAAGAACAACCTAGAAACATGCTGTCTTGCTAAGACTTGTACAACACAACTTAAAGAAGAGATTATGGAGTTATTGACGTATGTCATTGTTTGCAAAAATGGGTTTGTTTTCACCCATTTTGTTTGTAACTATGGTGTCTGACACATATTCATCCATTTTGTGCAAGTCATCATTCTCATCCTTTTTGTCTTTTAAAATCATCAACATCTGTTTTTACTAAGTCATCATCTATTGTGCCTATCTCATCATACATTTCTGTATAAGTCATCATTATCCATTTTGTCTTAATCATCATTATCCATTTTGTCTATGCCAACATAATCAACCATTTTGTCTGTCACCATCATGTCTGTGTCATATTACCATCCATTTTGTGTATGTCACCGTCCATTTTTCCTTAATCATCATGATCCAATTTGCTGAAGTCATCATTCTCATCCATTTTATTTCATCATCATCATGATCCATTTTGACTATCTCATCATCATCAATTATTTTTGTCTAATTCATCATCAACCACCTTATCTAGATGCGATCACTATCAACCATTTTTTCTGTCACCATCATGTCTTTGTCATAACCATGTCTTTGTCTTCATCTAACATCCATTTTGTGTGTCATCATCTGGCTTTTGTTTAATCGCTCGACAGCACAGATCTTGGCATGAAAGTTGATTTTGTGGAGGGAGGAAAACCGGAGAACCCGGAGAAAAACCCTCGGAGTCAGAAGAAGATGAACAAACCTTAGCCCACATGCAAACCCAGGATTCTATCCCGGGTCTACAGAGGTGGGAGGCACATTCGCTAACCACTCGGACATCCTGACTATCTAGGGAATCATCGGCTTTGTGATCATAAGGCTTCATGTCACTAATGTATTTCGCCCAAGTTTTGTGAAGTCTGTCCACTTTACACAACTGTTCACTTGAAGAGGGGTAATTGTGTGTTATAAATGCCATTGAATTTGGACCAATTGTATTTTTAAGCTTAGAATTTTGCAACCTCGTAGCCAGGCTTTCCCCTCCCGAGAGAAAGACCCTGGTTGGGTCTGGTCAGGTGGCATACACATTCTAGGTGGTAACAAAAAAATTAAACATGGGAGGGGTGTTAAGGTTCTTTTTTGTTATTACTGAGCCCGGATCAGGAGTCGGAGAAGAAGGCAAAGATGAACAAGAGTTGCGTTTGCATAAAAATATCAGCGGCAGAAGATGAAAAATAATGGATTTTCCATAACCTGTCGGCAGCACACCAACATCTTTGCCAGTATAAATAGCTGCAAGGCCTGTTCTCGATCGCAAAATGTAAACTTGTTAAGAACAGAACCACAATGGCACATCAAAAATATTGTCATCAGTTACATGACCAGACCCTGCCAGGGTCTTTCTCTTGGAAGAGGAAAGAGCCTGGGTACGAGGTTGAGAATTTTGTCATTTTTTTACTGAAGCTGGGGAGTTCATCTTTGCTGTTTTAGGGGAAGGATGGTTGCTGGAAGAAGCTAAATGAACTGGTCGTATCATACCTTCCCGCCATTGGTGGGATGGCTGCTGGTGTACTGTTGATTCAGGTGAGCGCTGAAAAGAAGCACCCTCGTGCTATACCAAGGTCATACCCTAGTTATGCATTTTGCATCTTTACTGTGCATGTTAGGAATTTTAAATTGTTTACACATTTTAATCATATTCTAGGTATGGGGCTTTTGTTTAACTTGTTCCAGTCTCCCCTCAGAAATTGGGAAAAACTGCTTACGTTTTGCCGGTTTTCCTAAAGTTTCTCCTAAACAAGCATGGGTACCCCACAATTTGTTTTCGTCAATCAATCAAATTTCAACAGGACTCTCTGAAGAGAAAAAATAAGGGAAAATCTCAGTGTTGCAAATGCAGAAAAATATGAATGACATAGACCAGAGTATACTGTTTCTTTAGGCACAGGAATTATAGCAATAACAAAAGTGCATGAAAATTCCTCCTGGTCAAAAATGTTTTCGCTGAAAATCACAAGAAATTTATTCTCCTAGTCCAGACGAACTCTTTGCGTTATCTTTCTTTACTTCCCCGATGCTCCTCGATCTTGTCTTGGTAACTGTAGTTTTAACTTCAAGCTTACAATAAAAGAATAATAGCCCTGGAGAGGTATTTATGTTAAGCATATCTCAAAAGTTAACATGGGTGCATCTCATTTTTGCAGTTTACATATAATGTATGACAAATGGCGAAAGTTTTTATCAAAAATCTCAGTTTAGAGTCCATTTCAGTAGAATGACCTTAAGTATGGTTCTTAGACTTTCTTACTGTTTTAAAGGAACTTTAAAGCGAAAGGTTGTGAACCCGAAGAATTCTGAATGCCCGAAACCAATATAAACAAGTAGTTTCAAGATATCTTGATCTGATTTCCTCAGGTGTTAAGTGTTGGAATATCAGTAGTGTTGCTGCATCGGATGTGGGAGGACAGTACTGACCGAGGGGGAAGGAGAGAAACACGGCCCCCATCCTATCCCGCTGCGTACAGAATAGAGCCCCAGCCAGTGAAGAAACAGCCGCCACCATCAGAGGATGAGTACGACCCGAACAAGACGTACCTTTAAACAAAAACAGTAGCAACAAAGAAACGCCTTGCAAACCTAATAACAAAAAGAAAGCAACAACGATCATTAAAAACAACAATAATAGTGACACAAACAAGCATAGAAGCATTGAAACTAACAACAACAGCGACAACATTACGCATTGACAACAGCAACAGAAATAACATTACGCATTAACAACAACAACAGTAACAGCGATAACAACAGCTGCACAAACAAGCATAGTAGCATTGAAATTAACAACAGTATTACGCATTAACAACAACAACAGTAACAGCGATAACAACAGCTGCACAAACAAACATAGAAGCATTGAAACTAACAACAACAATATTACGCATTAACAACAACAACAGTAACAGCGATAACAACAGCTGCACAAACAAACATAGAAGCATTGAAACTAACAACAACAATATTACGCATTAACAACAACAACAGCAGTAACATTACGCATTGACAACAACAATAGAAACAGCAACAATAGCTGCAGAATCAACAGTAGAAGCATCGACACTAATACCCTCAAGAGTGCCCATTAACAGCAACAATGGCTGCGCAAACAGCAATAGTAGCATTGACATTATCATCAACTACATATTACTATTGGCAACATTGACAGCAACAACAACCGCTGCATCAACAATAGAAGCAATGACAGCAACAACTTTACGCAGCAACAGTAGCTACAATGACGACTATAGTAACCAGGAACCAACAACACAGAGGCAGCAAATTTATAATTTGAGGCATGAACCTCTTCTGTTTAAAATAAAACCCCCTTTAAATATCGAACTAAAAGAAATTTATACACGTAAAACACCGCAAGCACAGAAGTTGTGATGTAAAATATTTTTAAAAAGAAAATTTTTTAATCGTATGGTGTTTTCCACTTTTCACCCAGAAAACGATATTCATTTATAGTAATGTTTCTTATTTCGAAGATTTTTGTCTTTTAATCTAACTTTCTTCTGACGAATCGTAATACTGTTTTCTCGCTTTGGATTTTACCTGTATGTTTTAGCGGATTTAAATGAGGAAATCCAGTCAACTTTTCGACAGTTTAATAAGATAATAGGTAGGGCATTGACGACAGAAACTACAAAAGTTTATCACTAGCTGCACAATGGAACGCACCGTTCTTACCACCTGCACACCTTCGTCTTTAAAGTTACAAACGTGAAAAGCTTTTAATGCGATGAGAAGTAACAAGCGCTGTATGAAAAACAGCTTGTTTTGGTTTAATTATCTTCAAATTAATCATTATATATATCCTTTATTTCTACATCATACTTTGATGTTTGTTTCAAACAAGAAGAAAAATAAACAGAATATGTAAAATTAACCAAATTTGAAGTGTATGTTTAAGTCTAATTTAGGGATAACGTAAGGTATTTTTTAGCAAATACAAATTTAAAATGAAACTGTATGTCAATGTATTTTGAAGTTTAGTTTCTTAAAGGTGATATGTTTGCGAATTAATATTGGTTGTTTATTTGTTATGAGAATGTCCTCTCGATATTGAAAGCACTGTAAATGGACATGATAATAAAAACGGTGTTATATCTCAATACAGGTTGATGTTATCGACTTTTTTTAATTGGGCCAAGTAAGAATACTTAGTTGTTTCTAGACCGGACTGTTTTCAAAAAGGAGGCGGGCGGTATACATTACTATTTTTACTATTTCTCATTTGTTGATATATATATTATGAGTTCCAAGTATTAAAAATGGTAAATAGTAAAAAAAAGGGGGGTCAGCAAAAAAGGAAGCGGGCGGGGACGAGAAGCATCTAATTTTGTTTACTTGGCCTTAAGCCCACGGCACACTTGTGCGACAGCATGCAATTTTCGTCGCATGCAATCAAAATTGCTGCACATCGCTTCTGTGTGCGGGGACGGCCTGCGATGCAATTTCTATCCCATGCAATATTGATCGCATGGATCAAACAATTTTGATTTCCTTAAAAGTGAGTGTACCTTGTCGGAGGTTTTTGCATCTTCTCGCAAACGTGTGCGGTGAATGTGCGACAACAATTTCGATTGCATGCGACGAAAATTGCATGCTGTCGCACAAGTGTGCGGTGGGCTTTAATGACCAACTCGCAACTGACCATACATTTTTTTGACAAACCTTGTTTTACATTGACTTCGAATTCTTGTATTAGGCTAAAGATAATTATAGTTTGATGGGCACCAGCCATTCTAAAATAGAAAGGGCTTATCTTACTAAATTGGCCTTGCCATTTAAAATTGATTAACTCTGCCACCTTTTCATTGATTTTTAAAATCAATTGACAAGAACGCTTAGGCCAGAACGTGCATGAAATAGTTCCAAATTTTGCCACATTCCTACTTGTTCTACCCGAAAGCTTTTTTGTTTCAGCTGCCAGGTACTTCCTTTTAACCGTTAGCTTTTCGTTTTGTCGTGATGGTTACAAACTCTTCATAGCTTCGTGCAATAAACGAAAGGGCCTTGTTAATTATTATGCTAATTAGAGGTTCGAGCTAGTTTCATTAAATACTCGTTCGATATCAGTTAATAAGTAATCTTAAGAGCGCCCTGAACTCGTAGTAAATTGTATCATAACTTAAAACAATTACCCTTTCAGAAAGAAGCAAAAAAAGAAAATCGATAGCAGATAGTTTCCTATTCAAGCCGTTCTTTAATTGCTTCGATACCGTATTCTGAACCTAAATTTCTGCTACTCATTTGTGACGTCACAATTACCACCAATCGCTTGACTGCACAATAAACAGACTTCACGCGTAATTAATTTTAAACACCCGAAGCAAGACCAGTCTGTAGAGTGCGGCAGAAACGATATTTTGAAGAAGCCAAGTTCATTAACGTGTACATATGTAACGGGAACGAGGTGAGTGGTTTCTTACTGCTATTCTTAACGTATTCTAACATCTTTAGCGTGAACTGCAAGCTGAATTTCAAACTGTTCTTGTACCATGTCTTCGCGCGTGCGAATTTGTTTGCAATCTTCCTGCAGCTGGCGACCCATGCTTGTCGTTTCATCGTTTTCGAAAGCTGCTCGTAAGAGTTTCACAATTTTGTTTAAGATTTTGAATGAGGTGATTTCATTACACTTCTCTTGGTTTATATTACACTTTATTTGCATGCTTGGTGTCGAAGCGACTTCAAGATGTCGACTTATTGGATGTAAACAATTAAAAGTTTATATTTGGAGTTTCAAGGTGTTTATGTAGGAACCCAAAGAAGTTACTCCATATACAACTACATCTTTCAAGTTTCTAAATCTTCAAATGCTATTTTATTGAGCAAAGAATTTAGCTAAGAACTTTCTTATGCTGCTGACTTGCGAAAATAGGAAGAGGTATATTGGGATTTAGACCAGTCGAATCGCTTTATACTCGCATTAATGTTATTAAAATGCGGTTAATCCAAAAACATTGTTTTGCGTTTTAGGACTCCCCGCTAGCGTTTTAACGCTTTTGTTTGGGTTTTGACTTCAATTGTGCTGTGCGGATATCAACAGAGGTTGAAAATTTCAACTAATATATTCTAAGTAACTAAACTGTACAACAGTAAAGCATTTGCAGTGGTTGGAATGTTTTTGAAGCGTTTAAAGTACATTAATTGGCTGTTTAATTACGGTTTAGAGACACAAATCGTAAATAAATACAGTACTTTGTTCTTTTGAAAGAGCTAAGTCACATTTAGAAGTTCTGTTTACTGTTATTATAAATGCAAATTCAAAATGCGTATTATAACGCATGCTAATCAAATTAAATACGTATCGACGTTTTTTTTTAACTTTCGGGAGAGACTGGGCTGTTCTAAATTTTTTGGCCATTTCTAGCCTAGTTCCTTTGAAGTCTTGATTTCATGAACTAACATGTACAGTACATACCTATCTTTGCTCAAGGATTTAAAAAATTTCTAAAAATTGTTGATCTGATCGATAAAAGTTTCGGCTTAGCTTGTTCGCTTATATTTGTAGGCAATCTGGGCCTGGCACACCGGCAATATCAAAGTTTTCTTCAATAATTACAAAAGGGGGGAAAACGACAGCGGAAAGAGACAGACTGGGTCGGTTGGGATACTAGCCACATTTGAAACCAAAGCAGATATGCAACAAATTGATGAACCTTTAATCTTAGCCGGTCTATTGACATTTATCCGTATTCTCGCAATTTATAATACTGAGTCGCAATTTGCTTGTCGTAGTATGTAAAAGCGTTTGGCGCAATTTGTAAAAGCTCATTGTCGCAATTTGTTTGTAGTTACTTTTTCAAAGTATTTTCCTCGCTTGTTTAGGTTTTAACAGATAATGCCATTAACAAATTCATTAAAGCACTGACTGAGGCAGAAGACGCTGCCGAGACGTGTGTTAAACAAGTTAAAGTTGTCGTATATGTGCTAGAAAAGTTTTAATAGATGGTTTTTCGTTTGCAGAACAAGACTGATTTGTACAACCTACGTACTACATTGTGCAACATGTCGCTTGGAATAACATGCGTCAAATTCACCGTCTTTTTCTTCAACTTCCTCTTCTTTGTAAGTAACCTTGTAGTTAAGTTATAGTGGACGTCATAATCATCACTGTTATCATGGACGTCATCATCATCATGTTATAACTATCATTAACGTCATTATTATCACTAGTATCCTTAATGCTTCTTCGTTATCTGTGGTATCTTCAACGTCATCTTCATCACTGTTATCATTAACGTCGTCATCGTCACTGTTATCAATAACGTCATCTTCATCACTATTATCGTCAATGCTTCGTCATCATCACTATTACCATTAACGTCATCATCGCTGTTATCATCATTGCTTCGTCATCATCACTGTTATCAACATAATCATCATCATCGCTGTTTAAGTTAGCGTCATCATCATCACTGTTATCATTAACGCCATCGTCATCACTATTGTCAACAGTGCTTCGTCGTCATTACCATTGTTATCATCATCATCATCATTGTTTCATCATCATCACTGTTATCAACGCAGTCACCATCATTGCTGTTATACTTAGCGTCATCATCATCACTGTTATCAATAACGTCATCTTCAACACTATTATCGTCAATGCTTCGTCATCATCACTTATCATTAACGTCATCACCATTATTATCGTTAACGTCATCATCGCTGCTATCATCAACATCCTCATCACTGTTATCAACGAAGTCATCATCATCACTGTTACCTATAATGCTTCGTCATCACTGTTGTCATCAATGCCTCGTCATCATCACTGTTATCATTAACGTCATTGTCATCACTGTTACCATCAATGCTTCGTCATAACTGTTATCGTCAACGTCATCATCATCATCACCACTGATACCAAGCTTGTTCCACCAGCTTGCAGGTGTAGGTGTCATGTCAGCTGGAATCTACGCGCAGCTCAAACTGCAGGATTTCAGTGATCTCTCGTCGGTGAAATTTCTAACCGGCGCCACGCTCGTCATCGCAGCTGGTGCTTGCATCTCACTCGTCGCCTTCTTTGGTTGTTGTGGAGCTATGAGAGAGAACAGATGCTTCCTCTTCATTGTAAGTACTATCTTAGTAATAAGAAAAATAGGAAGAAAGGAATAACAGTAGTAATGGTGTTATTAATAGTAATAAATAGGAGTAATAATGGAGTACTATTAATAAAAATTAATAATAGTAGTAGTAGTGCCGCATTTATGTTCTATACAACCCATTTTGAACTGAAGGGTAAACGTATTTTGTAATGATTAGGGAAGAAGTTAAAACAATGGCATTTTTAAGGAACCCAATTTTGTCGGGGGAGGTGGTGGGTGGCGGTACACATCCCTACCCCACCCCTCCCCACTTTTTGAGAGCTCAGTTTCTCAAAACCTGATTTAGGGGAATTGGTTTTTATTGTATTATCGACTTCTCTCTACACAAATAAGGCGTTGGCGTAAGCACTTTATCAATATCTATTTTATTGAACATGATATTTGCTCCTAAAATTTAGCATTTTTGAAAAAAGGTGGTGGTTGGCGGCACATAACACCCCACCCCCTAAATTGGGTTCCTAAGAAGTACCATTGTTTTGACCTTTTTCCTTACAGGGAGGGAGGGAGGGGAGAGAGATTTGTCTAAGACCCCCTCCCCCTTGTTAGAAGGAAGGTTCGACAAAGTTGTATATACTGTACTGGTACCAACATTAAGCCTTGACGATATATTACACCCTTCTCGCGTTATGTCTTGCTACGGTTAGGTTAACTGAATGCTAAAAATCAGAAGTAAGATACTCTGTCTTTATTGACTCAGGTTCTGCATGACGTTCATTTTGTATGTCATCCAAAAAATGTTCTCCGATCTACTTAACTTAAGCTATAGCAGTCTGTACTTTGTCAGAAAGGGGGATGGCACTATAGCTAGTCATGATTTTACCCCCCCCCCCCCCGACAGGTTCGCCCCTGTGTAAGGTTTAACCCTGGCTGTTGCTGTACAAGAAATATTGGCATAGCTAATAGTTACTGTTCTCCTCCTCTAGTATTTCGTTCTCTTGGCTTTGATCCTTGCAGCAGAAATTGGTGGAGCTGTCATGGCCTACACTAGTAGAACCCAAGTGAGTGGTATTCATTATCGTCAATAACAGACAATAGTCATCATTATCATCATCATCATCATCATTATCGTCATCATCATAATCATTGTCATTTCATTTTTGTTGAAGTTGGAAAAGTGATTTCGTGTAGAAGTTGAGGCGATACGAGGCGTTGAGTTTGTAACTAACATATGTTGAGGTTAAAGCAGTTGTGAGATGTTGAATTTGAATAAGATTTTTTGTTGACGTAGAATTATTTTGTTGATGTTGAAAATGCGTGCAACTATACTACACTTAGAAAGATCATTAATATATGATGTAAAGAGAACCAGCCCCAGTATACTACCCAGCTAGGGTACTCAATTTAAAACTGCTAAGGGATCCGACAGCTCGTTACCAAGTGCAACAACTTAAATCTGTCCGATAGGTAGCTTGTAAACCAGTTAATCGAATCTTCCTCGAAGCTGAATTTTTCAAGTTTGGATAAAATTAAAGTTCTCTATGTTGCACAGTGTAAGGCTTTCCTGAGATCTATAAACAGAGCAACCGTTAAATTTTCAATATCTGAACTATTAAGTGGATAAGAGTATTTGACTCCCCCTGTACAGGACACTAATCCATCGCAGGTTAGCTCCCAGCAGAACTGGTACTCATTTACACACCTGAGTCGACTGGAACAAAGCCAGGTAAAGTGTCTCGCTCAAAGTCACAACACAGTTGTCTGACCGGGGCTCGAACTCGCGACCCTAGGATTACGAGTCAAACACGCTAACCTCTCGGCCACTGCGCCGCCAACAACTAAAGCTTTTCGTCGCAGTGAAGTTTGTTGATTTTTTCTTTATTCTTGGTGTTCTAGATAAAGAACAAACTTCACCAAGACTTAAGTACAACACTGGATCTTTACAGCTCCGACGATACCGTACAAAAAGCGTACGACGTCCTACAGGAGAAGGTAAGATAAGAATGCTGGAAAAGATACTGGATCAGGGACCAAGAAATTTTGTTGTACAAAAGCGAATGAACAGGTCCAGCTAAATTTTGCTACCAGTTGTGTCAACTCATTTTACCCTCTCCTTCACTAGGGGAAGGGGAAAGGGGGGGGGGGGGGAGTGTTCACATTGTTCATTTAGTTTTCCTAATCTTGTGTAGTCTGAAAACCCAGAAGATCTTAGAACCATCTGCAGATGTTAAAGTAAAGGCAGCACCTTCTCCTTGATTTTTTTAAAGCCGTGGCTACACGGTGCAAAAATGCACGCAACGTTGCGCGCAATGGGAGAATTTCACCGTGTAGCCACCTTTGAAGTCGTTGCACGCAACGTTGCGCGAAGTACAAACCGGTTCTACTCCTGCAACATTGCACGCAACAGTTTCACGAGTGGCTACACGAAGGGTTTCGGTTGCGCGTGTCATTTCTTGTGTTTTTAAATTAAATTCATGAACTTTCAAATTTTCATCTGACGTGAGAAAGATCTATAGGAAAACTTTCTTGTTTTAGGAAATGTGTTGTGGCATCGATAGTTACAAAGACTGGTCGAGCACGCCCTTTGCCAAAACTGGCAACTCCACCAAGACCAAAGTACCCGACAGCTGTTGCAAGAAGATCAGCAAAGACTGCGGGATAAATTTCAGAGCTGCAGATATTCATGACGAGGTGAGTGCGTAACATTTCTTATGGCTGGTTTTGTTTTCGAACCTGCTCTCCAAAATTATTTTCTTTTATGTTTGAAAACTTAAATTTGGGACTCCACTGAAGAATTTTCTTTCTAAAACGATCCATTTATTAGCATTATGCAATTAAAGCCAAAGGTGGCTTTTAGCCAAGGCATGAAATGCGATTTGAGATTACTATTTTAAAATTGTTTAAACATCAATATGGTCACCAGTTCCCACTCGTCCAAGACTATTGCTTTCACTACAGGGTTGCTATATCAAGCTGAAGGAGTTGTTTCAGAGCAAGCTAAAACTGGTTGCGGCTGTGGCAATATTCATCGCTGTATTACAGGTAAGTCAGAGCTTGATTTTAGCAGATCTATGTTATTCTAATTCTCTTGGTTAGAAGCGGATTATTTCACTCTAAAAATTCCGCATTCTACTGATCTCCCAATTCACTACAAACTTTTCTCGATTATCCGTTATTTTTTTAACTTTTTTTTTAAATTCCGTATTCGATGTATATTTGAACAATATTCTCGATCCTCACTCTTAGACCACGACATTTAGTATTCCGATAAGACGGCGATATTGAATATCCGATTTTCCGCTTCTACCCCCAAATCCTGAACAAACAACGATCAGCCTGAATTCAAAGCGAAACTGGAAACGGAAAGAAAAATGGTTTAACGATGAATTGTTTCCTCGTTTTTGTTCTTCCTGTTAGTGGTAGCTAGCTGACCATTTCCTTAGCCCCATTCCTCTTCGTTCAAATTTTGTTTTTTCAGTTAATTATAGCTGATGTGAATTTCAGGGGGGCGGGGAGAGGGGGGGGGGCACTCCATTGAAAAGTGAGTATGGGTCGAAAATGAGGCTCTCGCGTGCCTTTTAGGGTTTCCAGCTGACTCCGTACCTTTTAAGGTCTGTTTTTTTGTTCTTTGTTAAAGATTCAAAAGGTCATACAAGAACTTAAGAGTTGGAAACATAATTTGAGAGTATTACTTAAAACTACAACGATCCAATGATATAGCAAACGTGTTTCTCTAAAGCTTGACTTAACTTGGTAAATAGGTATAACTATACATGACAATTTACTTTGAGGACGCCTGAAAAACAACGAATTTGATGCTTCTGTAAACCGTATATTTAACAATTCCAAATTGAAATTAAGTAATCGTACCTTTTAGGGTATGAAATCGGTGTCTCCATTACCGGTTTATGCGTATTTTTTGTAGGGTCATTTTCAAATTCGTCCGCCAAGCACCCCTACTCACTTTTCAGGGGAGCCCCCACCCTCCCCCCTCCTCCTGCCTGGTGGGAATTGGGTTTAACAATTTTAACTATTTCTATTACGCAGGTTATCGGACTGATTTTCGCGTTCACACTCATCGTCAAAGTCGGCAAATCGGATTATCGCCGCGCTCCCACACCAGACGAATAATGGCAGCTTCCGTTATACAGTCAACAATTTGTTTTCAACTAAAATCTGTAAATATTTGTTCTTCTCTTCAAATATTAGCCCTTTCAAAAAAAAAACTTGTTGAGCAAAAACCTCTTTCTTGAATTGTTAGCCACAGCCATGCCTTTGACGCTCTCAATGGATTTATTTGTTACAAATTTAGAACGTCTATGCACACAATAAATGTGTTTACATTTTAAAGTTGTTGGTTTTTTTTGATTTTACAATCAATATACCATTTCGCTATAGCTACTGAAAAAGTTGCTACGCGTAAAGAATTGGTGCAATGTATTGTTGTTACTTGAATTCTGACTATCTTAATGAATTAACTTTTGTTTTGAAAAAATAATTTTCGCCTTTTTTTGAGAACAAAGATTGAATAGTTTTAGTGTATACCAAAGCAGCTAAATCCTTTCTCGAGTCTAAGTGGCTCATAGGGCCGACACTTATCTCCGGTTTTTGTAGTTTTAAGTGGGTGACAGTCTTTGACTCCCCCAGGACAGGACACTAATCTATCGCAGGTTAACCCCCAGCAGAACTAGAATTGACAATGGAATTCAAACATTTTCAATGATTGCGCGATCTGAGCAGCCCAACGAATATGAAATCTTATTTGCCCTTTTAAGGTAAATATTTGCTTTTAACATTGAAAGCCATCATCGATTCATCGTGCGATTATAAGCTTACAACTATATTCGATATTTGCTATTGCCGCAAAAAGTTTAATTATCCTTTTTCCTTGAAAATGATAAAGTTAAAAGTATCTCAAGTTCAGGAGCTTGTTCCCTTTCCCTTTTTTCAAACATAATTAGAAAAAAAGAGTAGAAATTGAAATTCAACAACGGATGTACTTGAGTGTTCGCATTGACAGTTAACTTTCTTTCACGTCGTCCACGAAACTCGTTTTCTTAATTCCAGCTAATCAAAGCACTTCAACAGCTTACAGAAAGCCGTATTTTATTGTTTTTTGTTCCAAATTTACCCCCAGAAGTCATAACACGAGCTTCTAAACATCGTTTTTGATCAATTAAGACGAAGCGAATCGAGTTAGCCTTTATCAAATCATATTTTAGCCACTAAATGAAATATTGAATTGCGGATGTGAAGTATTATTGTAGGCAGGTGTTTTGTAAAGCCAGAATTTTCCGAAGACTTGGAGTTGGATGTCGAGTTACTAGAATCGGAACAAATTTCTAAGATTTTTTAAGGTAAGTTGTTTTGGTGAGACTTGCTCATCGCGAAACCCGACCAGAAATTGAAACAGTAACACATGTTAATTATTCTGTATAAGGACACAATTGCCTTCCTAATATCTTTCTCAAAATAAACAGATTTTGCGGCATTATATTTTGTATACTTTGTTTGCTTAAAGAAAGAAATTATTCTTTATGTGAATTTTAAATATGTTTAAACCAAAATGAAAGAATAGATACATTCACACTGTCTCAAATCTGGAACAATCTGAAATATTGAAGTGATGTTTAAACGAGAAACATACAATCTAAAGCGTTTGATAGATAAAGACTTTAAAAGACTGATCAACCGACAAATGACCGTATAAACAAAAAGGTAAGGTCGGGCAATTTTTACATCAATAACATTATGCACACTGGTAGATGAATTATGTCTAGCTGTAATAATTTTCTTTGCTATCAAAGAAAGCAAAAAACTTTGGTTTCGACGATGTTCGTGCGAAAATTTTAATCGCAACAAAAATCTTTTGAAAGTTGCCCTAGAGTTAGATAAGGAGTTCTTTGTGTAAAAAACGAAAGAAAGTCAGAAGTCGCCTACTTAAATCTACTTTAAAATGCATCGAAAGACGTCCCTATTTTGAAATTAGCACAGATTGCCAATCTTTGGCTTCTAGCACTGTATTGTTATTCAGAAAACAATACTGACTATTTTTTTGGTCAAAAATATTTGTTTGCGACAATGTTTTCACCAAACGTTAATTGCAGCTAGCTGTATTTCCATAATACTACATGTACACTTTGAGCAACTTCCTTAAAACCATTCAGCTCCTGATGTGCTAAATTCTCCTAACTAGAACCCATTCTTTTCTTGTGGTCAGTTTAGGAGAATTTCGCTTTTCATCTTCGGCAGCTCTCTATGCTTGACCATATTTCATTTTCTCATTACAAAATAGGTTATTATCTATTTTGTGTAGGTTTTGTTAAGATAAATTAGTTGGTTTGGGCTTTACAATGTCGTACAACTAATCTTGAGGGCACTTTTCCGGGGACTTTATTTTTTCCGTGATGCGTGGGCAGCAAATTGAAGAAAACAAATTTTTAAATGACGTTTTTGGCACGCATGCAGCTGGTTATATCGACGCGCAGGAAAAAAAAGCGAAAATAATTTTTTTTTATTTTTAAAAAGGCAAAGTATATCGTAGAACAGGACAAAAACGCGAGTCTTTTTCATTAGTTCAGTTAATCAAATAAAGGTCACAATCACAGCCCTAGAGTAGTCCCAGTCCCAATTCTTACTAGTCCTAGCTAGTCCTAGTGACAGTCATAATCATAGTCATAGCCATAACCATAGTAGTAGTCATAGTCATAATCACAGTCACAGTCACAGTCAGTCGTAGTCATAGTCACAGTCATAGTCACAGTCAGTCGTAGTCATAGTCACAGTCACAGTCAGTCGTAGTCATAGTCACAGTCATAATCACAGTCACAGTCACAGTCAGTCGTAGTCATAGTCACAGTCATAGTCACAGTCATAGTCATAGTCACAGTCAGTCGTAGTCATAGTCACAGTCACAGTCATAGTCATAGTCATAGTCACAGTCATAGTCATAGTCATAGTCATAGTCACAGTCAGTCGTAGTCATAGTCATAGTCACAGTCATAGTCATAGTCATAGTCATAGTCATAATCACAGTCACAGTCACAGTCAGTCGTAGTCATAGTCACAGTCATAGTCATAGTCATAGTCACAGTCATAGTCACAGTCACAGTCATAGTCAGTCGTAGTCATAGTCACAGTCACAGTCATAGTCATAGTCATAGTCACAATCATAGTCACAGTCACTGTCATAGTCATAGTCACAGTCACAGTCACAGTC
>JAOBAT010052697.1:18086-29470 GCA_026413305.1 Hydrozoanthus tunicans
ACAGTCAGTCGTAGTCATAGTCACAGTCACAGTCATAGTCATAGTCATAGTCACAGTCATAGTCATAGTCACAGTCACAGTCATAGTCATAGTCATAGTCATAGTCACAGTCACAGTCAGTCGT
This sequence comes from Hydrozoanthus tunicans, assembly GCA_026413305.1. Taxonomy (NCBI): domain Eukaryota; kingdom Metazoa; phylum Cnidaria; class Anthozoa; order Zoantharia; family Hydrozoanthidae; genus Hydrozoanthus; species Hydrozoanthus tunicans. Next base: position 18,211 of record JAOBAT010052697.1, read on the forward strand.
AGTCATAGTCACAGTCACAGTCATAGTCATAGTCATAGTCACAGTCATAGTCATAGTCACAGTCATAGTCATAGTCATAGTCATAGTCATAGTCATAGTCATAGTCATAGTCATAGCCACAGTCACAGTCAGTCGTAGTCATAGTCACATTCACAGTCATAGTCACAGTCATAGTATTCATAGTCATAGTCACAGTCACAGTCATAGTCACAGTCATAGTATTCATAGTCATAGTCACAGCTATAGTCTTAGTTATAGTCATAATCATTGTCCTAGACCCAGTCCCAGTCCCAAACACAGTCCCATTCCAAGTCGTAGCTAGTCTAGTAATAGTCTTAGTCACAACCATAGTCATAGTCCTAATCATAGTCCTAGTCTTAGTCACAGCCATAGTCCTAGTCCTAGTTGTAGTTATAGTTATAGCTATAGTTACTGTCATAGCCATAGTCATAGTCCTAGTCCCAGTCCTAGCCCTAGATCCAGTCCCAGTCCCAAACACAGTCCTATTCCAAGTCGTAACTAGTCCTAGTAATAGTCTTAGTCACAGCCATAGTCCTAGTCCTAGTCTTGTCTTCATAGTCATATGCATTGTTGAGATCTAGCTCATATTCGCTTTAATTAGTAATCTTTCACGTTTCTTCAGCCATTGCGTGTGTGTGTTTTTTATTGTCAGCAAAAAATGATAGACTTTATATACCACGCTGCCTCTACGACTGTCTTTTTTTGCAAAATCAGCGGAAAGTTCATAACGAAGGACTTACCCCAATTGGCTGCTACGTGATAGGGGTCTATAAACAATAAAATTCACTAAACTGAAAGAACAAATATTTTCAGCTCAATCTCAGATGGTTTGGAGCAGATTCCATCCTGCAGTGATTTACTTACTCCTCGGAGTAGTCGGGTCACATTTTTCAGGTAAGGTTTCAGGACGTCACATTCTCTGGACATTGAACAAATCTCTTTCGATCATTAATCTCGGTGTTGACTAATAACTAGTAAAACAGCAGTGAAGTTCTACTGTAATTACGTTGGTGTTTAATTTGGCAACTTAATTTACTGGTGCGATTGAGTTAATTTGTAATTTTTCAATTACGTATTTGTGCTTATTTATTGTGCCTTATTGTGATTTTGGTTAATATTAAAATTATTCTAATTTTTGTAGTCGCCCTTTATCCCCCTTGAGCCTTAATCCCCCTTCGCCCTTTACCCCCTTGCATCTTAATCCCCCTTTGCCCTTTATCCCCCTTGAACCTTAATCCCCCTTCGCGCTTTACCCCCTTGCATCTTAATCCCCCTTCGCCCTTTACCCCCTTGAACCTTAATCCCCCTTTGCCCTTTATCCCCCTTGAACCTTAATCCCCCTTCGCCCTTTACCACCTTGCATCTTAATCCCCCTTCGCCCTTTACCCCCTTGAACCTTAACCCCCATGCGCCCTTTATCCCCCTTGAACCTTAATCACCCCTGTGACACTACATTGTACATTCTTTTGATTTTTTTGCTTCGCTCATTCGTGAGATATAATTTCAGCACTGGAAAACGAGATTTGTTCCTCCTCGTAGCCATGTGGCTATTTCTTATGATCATTCGCTTTTAGCTTCTCAGGGTGCAAAATGCCCCATAAAGTTTGTAAAAGTTGGCTGTTTTAATGACAAAGGCTCGTACAATGCCCCCAACGGGCCACCACGACCGTTAGGACAGTTGCTCCTGACGGACAGGGACCCATCGAGCAATGTGTACTCGGGTAAGACCATCCGTTGGAGGTACTGGACCCGATATGTGGCGGATTTAGCATGCAGGTAAATGAAATGTTGCCAGTAGCGTTTGGTTTCTTGGGTTTTCGGAATATGTAATTTCTGGCGATTGAGTGACCTTAGGAACGAATTAGACAGAAATTGATATCTCTGCGGCACGGTGCCGACAGTAGAGACTGGGTGCGAAATAGAAGAAGTGTATTGTGGGTAATAGTTGGGTATATAAAATGAATAGAGGACGTGTTGAGTCAATCTAGGCTCTGACTCCTGAACTGCGCGCACACTGAGAAAAATTTTTATGTAAAATGATTTTTCATACTGGTGTAATTGTTCACTTTAAGGTGTTGCCAAATCATAAGAGAGTGATGTAAATGATTGACTTTGTAAAATTAGGAATCCTTTAGACCTCGGAGGAACGTGGCACTGCACTGGTTTGAGGAATACGTTTCCATTTTTCCCAAGGGGTTTTTGGTTTTTCATATCCGGCAGTGATCACAAGTTGTAATGTAGATATAGTTAAAAGGATTATGTAACACTCAACGAGTCAAGCCTGCTCCACCAAAATAAACCAAATGGGTTTTGTTTGTCTGTTGTGTAGTGGACCAGAAATAGCGCTACTACTTAAAACAGAAATTTTACGCCCTCATAACTCAGACAACAGATGCATGTTTAATAAAAAGACGTATAGAGACACAGGAATCGATTTTCTTGTTAAATTTTGAATATTATTATGGTCGGCTTAAAACATTGGATCAGCCGCTCTCAATTTTACGATAGCTTGTTTGTTTGTCTGACTCACGACCTCATTCATCGCGCTATAAATCTTGTAATCACAAACTTGATCAATGTGTTCTTTTTTAGTTTTGTTTTCAGTCATCGTCAAGTAGCTTTTGATAACAATGAACTTGGTTCTAGTCAACCATTAGTTTATTTAACACTTATTCTATTTCAATTGAGGTGGATTAGTGGCCCAACAATCTACTTAGCGCCGAAGGCTCCATATTTGGACTAATTCTCATTAAAGGCGCATGGTTAATCACGTGATCTTTTTCACTTTCCCAAGGTGTGCTCAAGCGGCCCAGTCTAAGAGTTACCAGGTGTTCGGCCTGCAGTACTATGGCGAGTGTTGGTCAGGCGATTCGGCAGCTGTGTTATTTACTCGGGACGGCAAGTCTACTCAGTGTACCAGCGCTCTCAACTACAGAGCATGCGTAGATTCATCTTCTCATCCGTGTGTCGGCAATGCGCACACCAAATATGTGTATAAGATTGGAAAAGGTGAGAGTCTTAATTGTAATAATGATAGTCATAATAATAATAATGATAATAACAATAATAATAACAATAATAATAATAAAGGTTTATTAACATTGCACCAGGTGGCTCTCTATGTTAATTTCTCAATACAATTTTGAGAGTAGTATACATAAATAATTGAAGATCTTTTTCAGAGCAGGATAATTACATATTCATTAGTATTGACAAGTAGGTCACAACAAGTCAGCTACTTTCCGCCCCGTCCAGTTCATCAACAAAACAGGACATAGTAGTAATGATATAGTGGTAATTGATCAAAAAAAAAGCGAACTACAACACGAAGATGAAAAGTAAAATTCTCCCAAACGCGTTCAATGAAAAGTATGAGCTCTACTTGGGAGAACTTACTGATACAACTTTTTCAGGTACAAAGTGAGCTGATTTTGTCCTTCATATTATTTTGTTTTCACCCTCATTTAATTTTCATTCCTTTTAGATTTTAAAGCTGATATCTGCACCAGTCCCCCTCAGTTTTCACCATGGAGCTCGTGGAGCACGTGTTCTGTGTCATGTGGAGGCGGCACTCGGGCACGAGAGCGAGGCTGCGTCACCGCAGATGGGGAATCGAACTCCGGGTGCCCTAAAGATTGTTTCCATTTGGGCCCTTACCTGCAGACAGGAGCGTGCAGTCCTTTCACTTGCCCCGTAGGTTAGTAATACATTAAATCGAGACGCTGACCTACGTAGTAAAATTTACGTCATTTTGCGCTTGCCGGAGTTGCGAAGAAACCACGCAATCTCGTTCAGTAACGTAATGTTTTAGCAAGACCTTGTGCATGAAGTCCACGCACCGAGTTTTCGAATTCTAGCAAATTTCATTGTAATCAAAATGACGACGACGAGTTTTGGCAACACAACGACATGGCGTGATTTCTTCCCAACTTCTGGCACGCGCTGTATGACGAATGGGAAAAAACCCGTTCTCGCTTGTACTCGTTGTCGAATCTGCCTGCACTCCTTCTCTCACTAAGGAGGCGTAGGAGCGAGATCAATTTATTTTCGTTTGTTTATCTACATATAGGAAGCTGTGACCATAGCCATTCTAAGCGACAGCGAGTACTGTAAGTCGTCGACTTGATTCTATAAGTATGGAAGATAATTAGTTAATCCCTTAATCAACTACAATAGACGTCTCACGACGAGATCAATTTAATTTCGTTTGTTTGTCTATAGGAAGCTGTGGCCAGTTAATCGATCTTGCCCTTCTTCTGGACTCGTCCGGCAGCATCCGCCTCAAAAACTGGAAGAAAATCCGCACGTTTTTGAAAAGTCTGATTGCTGAACTGGGAACGACGGGCGAGGTTCAGTTCTCTGTGATGGAGTACAGTGTAGACGCAGCAATTGAAGTGAAAGTAAAGCAAAATTATTTCTTTTTGTTTCGTAGATATTAAGTCAGACGAAGCCGTTTGTTTTACAATTTGCCGCTTCTCTAGTCTTTACCTTGTATCTGCCTCACCTACCCGTGTCTCATTTTGCTCTATCTTACTTTATACATCATTAATATACCCTGCTCTACATCACAGTTCATTGCTCTACTCAATTTACCTTACCTTATCGCATATCATCTCAAATTGTTCTGTCTCGTCTCGTTTCGTTTCGTCTCGTCTCTCTTATCTTCTCGCTTCGTTTCTCGTCTAGTCTCGTTTTGGTCTCGTCTCGTCTCGTTTTGTCTCGTCTCGTTTCGTTTCGTCTCGTTTCGTCTCGTCTCTTATCTTCTCGTTTTGTCTCGTCTCTTCTCGTTTTGTCTCGTCTCGTTTCGTCTCGTATTTTCTCGTTTTATCTCGTCTCGTTTCGTCTCATCTCGTCTCTTCTCTTTTTGTTAGGTCTCGTCTTGTTTTGCGTCGTCTCGTCTCGTTTTGTTTTATCTCGTCTCATCTTGTCCCGTCTTAGTTTTTGCCTGCTTAAAAAACAAAAACTGAATATACATATTATGTAAACCTCATATAAAAATGGAATCTCGTTTACGTTTGTCTCATGTTCCCGCCTTTCCGTAGTTTGGCGAATACACAGACAACGAGCAACTGAAAGGAAGAATGGATTCGCTTCCTTATCTTCGTAACTTTACGCGAACTGATATTGCGTTAAAAACTTCAGTTACCCATCTCTTTACAGTAGAGAACGGTGCGCGACCGGCACCCGTAAAACGCGTCTTATTACTTGTCTCCGACGGCAAAAACAACGGTTTGTATGCGGTCATTCCTTAAACTTGCGCATGTGTTTCTGTCATTAGAATATTTTGTTAGTCAATGTTTATTAGTAGAGAATAAACTGTTTTATTCTAAATCTTTAACAAAAGTATGAAAAGTTGTGATCACAACAAGCGCATACTGGTCACTAAGGCAACCGTTGAATGCTGAACATTTTTTTGAACAGCATGATTAGACGTTCTATTATACTTTTTCTTTTAGTACACGAACAATAGTTTTTTATTCTTTTATCGCTTATGCTGGTTTAGTTTAGTTCTCTTTTGTCCGTTATAATATTTTTTATCTTCTTATCTACAAGAGAAGGCGAAACGTTAATATAATTTAAAATTTTTTAACGCGTGAAAAACCGCAAAACATTTTTTTAAATATTCTAAATTTATTTGAAATATTATTTTTCTTTTTTTTGGGGGGGGGGAAAGGATATATTTTGTACAACGTAACTGGGAACTTGAGCCTGTTTAGTTCAGCCGTGCTAGCAGGCCTAAAAAACACCAAACAGCTCTCCATTGCTGCTAACAATCAGGTTTTACAACCCCAATGACAAGACTTCAGTCGGGGTACTTGAAGTTTAAGGGTTTAATAATTTTCTTGACCAATTGAATTCCGTGTTCATTTGTTCACGTTCTAACAGGAAAGGACCAACAAGTTGACTGGAACAAAAGAGTTTCGGCACCTGCGTCAGAACTTCGGGACAATGACGTCACAGTCTATGCTCTTGGCGTCACTGATGACGTCAACAAGAAGGAACTGGAAACTATAGTTTCGCTACCAACAGATAGTCATGTGATAAACATGAACGATTACTCAGATCTCGCTGACGCTGCTCGCACGTTTCGCAGGCTCATATGCAATTAAGTTAGACGCATTCCCAAAAGTACTCGTGGTAGTCTGATAACTAAGTCTTATCTAGCTAGCTATACTATAGAGTTCCCAGTCCAGCGTATACATCTGTTTTTGGACAGCATTCCAAATGTTTTAGTAGTAATCGAAAAGCATTAAATTAGAATTATGAGGGTGAAGTTTTCAGTTCTCATTTTAGGTAGATTAAGCAAAGACAACGTGACAACAACGTGACAACAACGTAACAACAACGTGGCAACAACGTAGCAACAACGTGGCAACAACGTAACAACAACGTGGCAACAACGTAACAACAACGTGGCAACAACGTGGCAACAACGTAGCAACAACGTGACAACAACGTAACAACAACGTAATAACAACGTGGCAACAACGTAACAACAACGTGGCAACAACGTGATAACAACGTGGCAACAACGTGATAACAGCGTGACTTCTGTTAACATGCGCGTACAAAGCTCGAGGTCCTGAGACGAAGACGTCACGTTGTGAATGCAACGCGAAAACATCGAAGTCCCGTCTTGAAACAGAACGCGACGTATGTACAAATCGCAACGTCTCAGGATCTGCGCGCGCATGTAAACAGAAGTTGCGTTGTCTTTGCTAAATCTATATCTCTATCTTTTAACTATTATTATTATATCGTCTAGAAAAACTAAGGAACACAACGCAAAATAAAAACTAGTAAGAGAATCGATCTTGGCTTAAGGTCTAACTTTATCTTTTTGGGAGGGGAGGGTGGATCTCTTAATTGAAACCAGGGTCGAACTCGGATCAGAAAAACAACAGTGAAAGTTTCGTTCCCATTAGCTTGTAGTAATAAAAGACATAAAACAGCGTAGAATTCTTTGAAATGTTCGATATATATATTATTATTGTTATGATTTTTAAAATATTCAAATATACATTTACGAGAAAGAGAAAATGAAATAGCAACGGTCCAACACGAAAGGGATGGTTTAACAACATTCCTTTAGCTGTTTGCTGTAGGTTGAATTTGGTGAAAAACAGCAAACGATCCACTGCTAGTCTTCAACTCAGTGTTACACCCACTGATAGCGTTTCAGCCTAGTATTGCACCCATTGCTAGTGTTTCAGCCTAGTATTGCATTCATTCTTAGTGTAACAGCCTAGTGTTACACCGACTGCTAGTGTTTTAGCCTAGTATTGCACCTATTGCTTGTGTTTCAGCCTAGTATTACACCCACTGTTAGTGTTTCAACTTAGTATTATACCCACTGATAGCGTTTCAGCCTATTATTGCACCGATTGCTAGTGTTTTAGCCTAGTAATGCACTCATTCTTAGTGTTACAGCCTAGTATTACACCCACTGCTTGTGTTACAGCTTAGTATTACACCCACTGCTAGTGTTACAGCCTAGTATTACACCGACTGCTAGTGTTTCAGCCTAGTATTACACCTATTGCTAGTGCTTCAGCCTAGTAATACACACCCACCGTTGGTGTTTTCGTTTATTTATTGTTGCACCTACTGCTATGGTTAAAACTCTTTGTTACTGCTTCTTTTAGAAAGAGTGAGATAATTCGGGTTTAGCGCACTCGTTATATATCATTGTCAATATAGATTTGATTTTCAATCGCCCGTTCCCCCGAAAGGTTTCTCCTTCCTAGTCATAGTGTTTGCTGAGTGCTTTTCGTAGTATCACGACTCAGGTCATCTTACTCTTCAAACAGTGTTACCTAAACAAAAATGAAACAATGAAGCCCAGATTAAATACAATTTTTTTCGTTATAGTTGGCACAAAAGACAGATTTAAAAGTGCAACTCATCCCCATTTCAAATATTTGGGCTGATATATATGCGGTATATGTAACTTGAATTTAACTGTTAAAATGTAATTAAAAATTTCCAGATACTTTAATTTTTACTTTTCTTCGATTTAAAAGTTTGCCGTAGAAACATCCCAATGAATTCCTTCTAAACGCTAGTTTTTAAAATAAAACGGGCCCACGCGAGCAACACTCGAACCACGCTTTTCGAGTAGAAAAGAAAGGTCTGCTGCGGTCTCCGTTAGTGCCCAGTCCTTTCCACCGATAACGCTGACAAGGAATCTATTGGAATACTTCAACAGCTTCTGTAACTTTTTCTTTTCAAAACGTCTCCCTATGATCGCTGTACCCTACATTTTTTTCACTTACAAGGCTTCTTCGCGAGTTGTCGAAGCTGTTTTATCATTCTACTGTTGACGTCTGGCCACACGTGGTCTTCACGTGATGACATCATCAGCATTTTACGGGTATCCAGCACGTGTCCCACACCCACTGACATGATTGACACTCCAGCATCCTTAAGCAGCTGAGCAGCCTTGACGATGGAGATGGCGTTCTTACGTATGCTGTGTTTCCTCGATAAACCGCTGGACACAATAACAAGCACCTGGTGCGGAGACAAACAACAGCACAGAAATGCAAAATTTTAAAAATATGGCACGCTGTTTCTATCGTCGTTCACAGAACTTACTAGACAAGTGAAAATTAAAGTTAAGCAATACAGAGCTTTCCCCTGAACAGGAACAGCCGCTTTCAAGCGTCCCGACGCCATGCACGGGAAGACCGCAAGCAAAGCAGGAGAAACAGGTTTTGGTGATTAATTTGGTTTTATTTTTTCCATTTTTAATGTTAGCCGCTCCGTCAACTCCTAAAGTCCCAAGGCCATGCGCGGGAAGACTGCAAACATAACAGGAGAAACAAGACATAGTCTGAGTAATTTGAGTTTCTCATTGTCTCGATTTTTACTGTCAGGCGCTCTCCACTCTGAAAAACCCGAGGCCATGCCCGAGGAGACTGCGAACAAAGCAGGAGATTGGGTGATTTGAGTTTCTCATTTTCTCGATTCTTACTGTCAGCCGCTCTCAACTCTCAAAGACTCGAGGCCATACACAGGGAGACCGCAAACAAAGCAGGTGAAACAAAATCGTGTGATTTGAGTTTCACTTTCTCGAATCTTACTGTCAGCCGCATTCCCGCCTTCCCCCTCCCTCCTCTGTGTAAGATAGTAAAACGTTTTCAAAGTTAGCTCAGTACCTTAGTTGAGTGTTGTCTCGCTCCATTTCCAGGCTGAAACATCGTGGTCGCCATCTGTAAAGCCCTGTTCAACCTGCTGTTTTCTTGCCGGGGCTTGCGAGTCTGGTAGAGTCTCTGTTAACGCAACAAACGTAAATAGGATACCTTAGTCGCCTTCAGTGAAAGGGATTGGTCATCTTGGATGGTGTATACTAGACAAACAGTTATTCTAATTCATTTGAAAGAAATAAGATATCTATTAAATGAGTTCAGTTTTAGGTCGAAAATACGGAACAAATATCGGCGCACAATCCGTCCAACATCAATCTGGTACTGTATGGGAAGTCATTGAACCGATCTTCAAACAATCAGCACATGCGAATTGGCCTTGAAACTTGATTTACCGCCGAATGAAGGATTCTTCAGTACTCAACGAGTCTTTGTATAGTGCCGGAGTATCGATTGAAAATCCCCTATTTCCGGCTGAGATGCTCGAGTGTTGATATAACTTGTAGTCATTTCTTGTCTATGTTGACTTGCAATGATCTTGATTTAGCTGCTTGCACTGATCAAAGCACACATACATTTAAAGGATGATTTGATGTTTTTTCACGTGAACTTATAGAGTTTTATTGTTATTATTATTATTATTATTATTATTATTATTATTGAAGAGACTGTTAACTAGTAAAAATGGAAAGAGACTGGATCTGAGCGTAACTGAATTGGCGCGAAAGCCAAAGTAAATTGTAAGTTGCAGAGATTGATTTGAATCGGATGGATTGTAATTTCAAGGAGTGATTCCATTAGCAGAGGCAACTTATTTGTAAGTACTATTAGTTTGTTCATTTATTTTTTGTTCATTAGTGTAGACTTAAATAAGATTTGGTTATTAAGTTAGAAGCCGGCGTAACACTAATGAAATGTCAGCACAACGATGATAAATGGCTGCCGATTCACTCCACGATTTTAAAAAAGTTTAAATACGTCTCGTAGAACTTTGTGACCCTTGTGTTTATAATGATGAATTTGTCACAACTTGAGATGATTAATGGCCGATTAAACAGTTTGATTGTGATTTGTGCATGTACATAGCCGGCTACTTGTTAGAAGATCGTCCGGCAAATATCGATTAGTTTCAACCACTTGAGCTTGTTGTCTGTGCATGTCAGTTATCAGAAGATTTAATTAAACACGTAAGCTGTCCCTTTTGAGAAAGAAGTTTCATAAAGCTCAAGTATTTCTTGATTTGAATTGAAATTCGGTTCAAAACGATTCAAAATGGCGGAACAAAATGTAGCAACTCCGTATATGCCCGAACAAACTATCCTTACTCAAGAAGGAAAGAGAAAGTCAAAGCCGACAGAAAAGGGATCGGAATTGCTTATCAAATAAACGTTAAAAACAAGGCAAGAAAAAGGTTAAGAAGAATAATTGAAGGGTCATTTGCTAATATAGAGAAATCATGGGACTTGATAAAAATGTAGAGCTGGTCACTAATTGAGGAGTCGGTAAAACTCAACGAAGTACTTTTAGAGTTTGGTGATGTGCACGAAGAAATTCAAGAACTTTGCTCTGAATCTAATGAAACTGACGCAGATGTTTACATTTACAATGAAGTTTATATTGACGTAGTTCACATAAGGGAACATGAACAGATAAAAACTTGGATAGCAAATGTTAGTTTGTTCTTTTTTCTGTTCAATAAAGTAGACTTTAATAATATTTGGTTGTTATTATTTTAAAAACCGTAACACTAATGAAATGTCAGCGCAACGATGATAAATGGCTGCCGATCTACTCCACGATTTTGCAATTGTTGTTATTGTTATCATTATCACCAGTAGTAAAGCTGTAGTAGTATTACAGACACGAGTGTCTTTGGACAAAATCAACAGCTGATTATCTCGTCTTCAACTTTGTGAGAGAGAAATATTTTTATCAACGGAATACCGGACAATTGAGTGGAAATAAGGTAGTTATCGGTTATTGTTAAGTAAAGCTCGTGCAGAATGTTATGTTACAATATTTGCAATTGTAATTAGGACTAGGATATTTAAGCAGAATGAGTTCTATGAGTACCATCGAAGGTATCTCAA
>JAOBAT010052708.1:0-29470 GCA_026413305.1 Hydrozoanthus tunicans
GGTTCACTTGTACGACATTTATTCACTCATTGTGAATAAATATCGTACGCGTTCACCAACCATGAAGTAATCTCTATGTATTGAACTCGCACATACGGAGCCCGAAGTTTGTCACGCTATCTCATAGAGCGACTTTTGCACTAAAATTCATATTTACCGCCGGTTGACAATTTTTCCTTTGATGGAACTTGAAACGCAAATACTTTGTGCAACATGGCGTGCAACATGATGTTCGGTTTTAGTTCATTACTCTCAATCAGAAATTGTATGTTTTGTGTTCACTGATCAAAATTGTTGTCCGATGTCATAGTTTCACAATAAATGACGGAAGCGAAACAGGAAATACTGTTCGAAACTAACAATCTTACTTGATAATTTGGCACCCTTGGTTAATATCGCGCCTGATTCGTTGAGTATTGATAACTGGGTTATCACAACAAGCACAAGTCGTGTACAGAAAGCCATGTGTTGTTGTTAGTCAAAATGTTTTAATGTCGAAACAATTATAGGTGAAAAGCCAAAGTAAACAGTCTACGCTAAGTTTTACAAACATTTACTCTGTAAATAAGCATTTCTTCGGTATTCACTCAATCTGTGTCAGAGCTGTCATTCATACTATTTAGGGTAGCTCAATGTGTTATTTGGTTTCTGTTAAAAATACATTTCGGTGTTTCAACTTTGAAGCAACCATTAAGTCCGCTAATTTTCGATCTTAACTTATTAATGTGTTTTCTTTTTTTTTTTGCTTTAAAACAAAATTATGCACAAAATTCAAGAAGGGTCCTGAAAAAGCATAACAAAAATAACCTTGACGCTTTACTTTCAATGCAGCGACCGTCAAAATACCTATAAATCCCCAAACAAACAACAAAAGTGTTTGCTTTTTTTTAGTTACAAAAAAGGCAATGTCAAAGAACAGCAGCCGATACCAAAAGTTTACGAGAAATTTGACCCACGAGTGAGATCTTTTTCAACTTCCCCACTATCCAACAAAAATTCGGGTTTTCTCCCGCTTTAATGTTCACTGAACAATATATAACCAGTCAAGGACGCTAATATATAGATTTCAATCTATGTAATGCGAGTTATTTTCATAATGGATCCGATAAGAAATCAGATACTTTGAATACAGTGATACTAGCGTATACAGTCACAAATGACACAAAAAAACTTTCGTTGCTTCTCCCAACTCAGCGTTTCTTAAAATTCGCTTTCATTTCGGTAGGATTAGATTGATTACTGACACGTTTCGCACAAGTTGTAAAATACGAAATCTAGTCAACGTGCAACTTACCCAGGGAACAGTTTTTAAGGCTAAAGCTAAAGTTATTTTCTATAGAAAAACATAACTATAACTAAATATTGTCTAATTTTGTTTAAACTCGATCTCAAACAAATGGAACACTTAAGTATTTTTGCGTCCGTTTGTGATATTGTAAAAACTGCTCTTTCAATTTCTTTGTTGATTCTCTTGAGATAGAAGTTTGAACGTCCGAAACGCGACGTTTCGGCCATATCCCACGGCCTTCAGCGACAGTGCGGCATTTGCCTGCTGAAGGCCATGGGATATGGCCGAAACGTCGCGTTTCGGATGTTCAAACTTTTATCCAGTAGGGATTTTTAATTGCTTTACTGTTGATATTCCAACTGGATGACTGAAAGTTTTCATTTTCTCTTGAGATAGATTCAGTAAATAGTCTTTGATTTGTTTAGTTGGCCGTTATCAAGAAGTCTTGATACTAAACTTTCTTTAAGAAATTCAGAAAAAAATCTTTCAAGGAGCCTGGAGTGATACTGTATGTGCTGCGCATGCGTTGGTTAAATTGTCCGTGATAATTCCCTGTTAACGGCGACGAGCGGTGAAGTGTGACGAAAAAAATGTGATCTCCTTCAAAATTGTTTTTAATTTAAATAAAAATTGTATTCACAAATTTTCCTTAATTAGTGCAAGCATATATCAAAACTCGGGACTAGTATTTGTTCAAAACCCAGTTAACTGAAATCGATTGTCGCAGTCACTAACTTCAGGCGGACTAGAGGAGCGTAGCACTGCAATGTTACGTTACTAGAATTATAGTTCAACTGAATCTCCGCAGAACGGCCCTATACGAGCGTGTTTAGTTACGACTTCAACTAATGGGGATTGATTTTTCCACACTAAAGCCCCTTTTACACGAGCAAGTTCTCCTTGACAAGTTTGCCTTGACAAGGAAAAATTGCTCGTGTATATTGAGAAAACTGGACAACTTTTCCTTGTCAAGGAAAAATTGCTCGTGTAAAAGGGGCTTAAAGGAGACCGTATTCTTGTTTTAGAAAACAGAAAAAGTACTAATTTTAGAGAGACAAGGTGCCTTAGCCAATACTCAGTGTAATTGAAAATATAAATGTTGGGCTACAGTTATAGTTTTTTGCCACATACGAACAAGTCAGTTAGGAAAAAAACTTTTTTATGAAAAGGCGCGAAAACTTTTTTATGAAAAGGCTCATTTTTCTTTAAAATTGGAAACGCTCTGAGATTATTTAATACGTGTTGGCATGACGACATTTGTCCAACATGTCTGCCCTATAGCGTCCTTACTGCCTCTTGTTAGGATTCTGTAGCAGATATATAAATAATTATAAGACTATGTCGCAATGGACTGTCATAAAAATAAAAGGGACGGCCAATTTCGCGAAGGCAATGAGGAAGGTAGTAGGGTTGGAAGACTTACGGAAAAGTTCCCGTTCGGTAACGTGCTTTGGGTAGGAGTGATACATTCCTATTACAGTACATACCGGAAATTAGACAAAACTCTGTTGGTTTTCTGCCATTTCTTTTTTCTCCCTGTATTGAAAAACATTTTTACCGATAAGTTTAAAATACAATTACTACTTAACCTTCGAGGTTTTTTTTTTCTGTAACTCCTACTTAAGACTAATATCACGTTTTGCGCGTATTGTAAAAGTACGAAACAAGTTTTAGTGTATAGAATCGATAGGGGAGATTTACTAAAAGTACGCCACTCGTAGATCTTATACCAAACTACACCCGGGGTTCGAGTGATATATTTTCCATATCCTTACTAATGAATATATCGCTAATGTCATTTCTTTGTTGTTGCTCCCATTTTTCGGTGTTTTTTATTATATTTTCATGCGAAATATCCTTCTGTTTTATCAAAAAGGAAATTACATGGTGGCGTGAATATATATAGGATATTACATAGCCTCGCCGGGATACGAGTTTTGAGTGACTACGGCGAGTAAGCGATTCCACGAGTCGCCACGACCCTGAGCGGGAAGATTTCTTGTAATTTGCTGTTATATATGTTAGTAACCATGGCGCCACCAATAGTCTCATATGTAAAAGATAAAAATAGTAACTTCACTGTACGCGATGAAGATATGAATTTTTAATAATGGGAAAACTCCTATTTTTTTAATCAGAATCTATATAATAAATGAAGTTTATCTCCTTGTAGAAAAAAGGATTTAATCGTTCGCTACGCTTACTCGAGAATTTTTTTTTCCACTCGAAGATTAACTTAGATTATCGGGCCATGTGATATCCTCCATGTATAGAACTTACTCATTCAGAGAACACAACATAAAAAGTAAAAACTGCGGCCCGAGTTATGTCACGCTATGGCACAGAGTGACAACTTGTGCATTAACTCCATGTCTGTATACCGTCGGTTGACAATTTTTCTTTTTATGACGCTGGAAGTGCAAACCTTTTATAAGCTTATGTTACACGGCGTTCGTTTTTTGTTCAGAGCTTTTTTTTTTCGTTGTCGACTGATCAAAATTGTTGTTCGATGTTGTTTGATGTCATAGTTTCACAAGGAATTTTGAAAGTTGAAAACTCTAGGAAGCGGAACAGGAAATATTGTTTGGTTGGTTGTTAAATATTGCGCCTGATTCACTTGAGTAACGATAACTTGATTAGAGCAAGAAACACAGGTTGTGTGCATAGAGCTATGTATTGTTGTTAGAGAAAATGTTTTTAATAGCGAAATAGTTAATGGTGAAAAGGCAGACATCCTACGTTAAGTACATACATTGACTCTGTAAGTAAGGGCTTCTAGGCGCGAAAGAAAGGGCTGTCAATCAAACCAGTTGAGTAGCTTGATGTGGTAGTTTTAGAATTACAATTGGCTTCTGAGAAAATGTGGATTTTTCTGATAAATTACGTTTTGGCGTTTTAACTATGAAGTAGCAGCCATATAAGCTCGCTAAGGATTCTGAACTTAACGATATCATATCGGATATGTTTTCTAGTTTTTTTTTTATTTCAAAACAGAAATATTTATGAACAAAATTCAAAAAGGGACTTGAAAAGAAAAAACAAAAATAACTTTTGACGCTTCACTTTTGATGCGGCGATCGTCAAAATACCTATATATCCCCAAACAAACAAACAACAAAAGTGTTTGGTTTACCTTTCGTTACAAAAAAGGCAATGTCAAAGAACAGTGGTTTACAAAAAATTTGAGGCACGAGTGTAAATATTGATAAATTTTGTGTTGCAAATGGAGCTAGTAAAGGAAATTTTTCATATTTTTTTTTTTGTTTTTGCGACTTCAATTTGCGTGGATGGTTTTTATATCGCCGTAAGAATAATTGTAGTCATGTTTAACCATTTATCAAGGTCAGTCTCACTAGGATCGATTCCACTCTATGTAGGGCAATATGTTTTCGTAACAGATGCAATATCGTTGGGAAATTCAAAGCTTTATAACTAATAAAGATAATTTTAGTATAGTGATTCTAGCGTATACAATCACATATACACAAAAACGTTGGTTGTTTCCCCCAACGTACTCAAAGTCTTCTAAATTCACTTTCATATCTCTAGAATTAAATTGATTACACGTTTCACACAAGTTGCAAAATACGAAATTTTGTCAACGTACAAACGTACCAAGGGAACAAGTTTTAAGCTAATTAAGGTACTTTAAAGTTGAAGGTTTTTGAGAAGTCATTTCCTATAAATAAAGATAATTATAACTAAAATTTGTCTAATTTTGTTAGCACTCGAAGTGAGAACCGACATCATAAATATTTTTGCGTCCGTTGTTGATTTTATAAGAACTGCCCTTTCGTTCTTTCTGTTTTTTCCCCCTTTGTGAGATAGATTTGGTAAATAGTCAGGACTTGACTCATCATTTCTTTAGTTAGCAGTTATCACGAGGTCTTGATACTTCACTTTCTTTAAGAAATTCAAAGGAAATCATTCAAGTGGGAAGGTTCTGAATGTACTGTGTGTGATAGCCAATCAGGGATCGCTATGATGTCAAAGCCATTGTTTAATGGCTATATCCTGAGCTGATATTTCCCTGTCAACGTCGTCGTCGTTAACGGTGAAGTGTGATGAAAAAAATGTGATAAATTTTGTGACCCGGAAACGGAAGTTTTCCTCAAGACGGCTCATAGTCAGTTTTCTAATTTTGTTATGTTCTTTTTGTTCGTCCTCTTCAAGATAGTTCAGTAAATAGCTGTCTTTACTTCAATAGTTTGTTTAGTTGGCAGTTAACACGTGGTCTTGTTACTTATAACTAAGTAACTTTCTATAACAAACTCCTAGGTAGTAACCTAAGGGAAATGATACCAAATGTGCTGTATTTGTTAAATTGTGTGATAAGGGAAAATGTGATAAATTCTATGAGGCCGGAGGTACCAAATTTCTTGGGGAGCTTCCCGATTGATTTCATTTTCTAATTTTGTTACATCACATTGACTGCCTCAGAACATATTTGATGTCGTTCCGGTTCATTGGTTTTATTATAAAAGTGCCGATGATGAGGAACTTCAGACAAAACAAGAAAGCGTTATCAAAGCAAACACCTCTGCCCAGTAGATCCAGAAGACAAAAAGAAGGTAGGTCAAACTTGTTCAAAGGCTGCTAAGAACTAAACTAGTGTAAAACTTTTCAACCTGTACGTTTTTAAATCTTAGAGTCATTGATTTATATGAAATTTTGGAATTGACAAGTTCCTTGCATGGAAAATGTAACATATTTTACGAACCATTAACTTTCCGTTAGAGAGAAAATACTGCTTGAAATTTGGCTTAACCCTGGGTTGAAGTAAACTAGCCTTTGCAAAACTAGGTCAAGAACTTTTAAGTATCATCGGTTATTTTTAAATCTCTCATTCTTTTAACTTTGAAACTACTATGTTCAAGTGATTTAATTTGCTACTTGTTAGATGACAAGTACTGACCATATCAATACCCATATACTGATCCAATATCATCTACTACCCACGGGAGTGCTCGATACTTTTAAAAAAGGTTTATTATAAATTCATACTTTTATCCAACATGATAAGTAAAATTTGTTGACTTTTGGAGGTATAAAGATTCCATTCCACTTTAAAATTAAACGTCACCCGACTGGCCGTTCGGCTAGAGCGAAAGATCTCGGTTTGAGCATTCGAAACTAAAATTTCTATTTTCTCTTAGCGTTCACGACAGGTTATTTCTTTCTGCAACTTTTGGCAGCTTTAAATTTAGGGGAAAAGTTGTTGGGGTCCACCAAAAATTAAAGATTTTTAATGAAACAACCCCGGCATTTTGTGTCACTGGCCCGTCTTGCTTTCAACTACAGTGCTGTAACTACTAATATTTTGCTTACTCGGGAAATTTCCCTAATAGTTGGGCAAAACTTTTACCAGTGATTTGAAAAAAAAACGTCGTGGAAATGCGAAAGTAAAAGCTCCCACTACTTACGGATCTTCCATGTAGATGGGGCTTGGATAACCGTTACTTTCGGGTAGCATTGTTTTCGGTTAGCCATTGATTTCAATTTGGACAGGATAAAAACGTCTGTAACTTGAAGGGGCCTTAAACAAGAGAACACAGGTAACGAAGTCTATATTAAAATAATTTATTTATGTATATGAAATGTTCTTCAATGTAATGAAACCAGGTGAACAAACAGTACTATAAAATAGACTATCTTGATTTGTACGCTACACATACACGATCTTTACAGTGACAGATTTTTTTTTGGACTCTTCGCTGAAAAATTTATTTCAATACAGCTAATGGGGATTATTTTTCAAAACGCCACTACTTTGGGGTAGCCGTTACTTTCGGGGGGGGGTTGTCATCTTCAGGATTTGATAGCAAGGAAAGAAATAGTTGCCCTCGAGGAGGTAGAATTTTACGGTATTAAAAACGGTTAAAATTGAATCATAACACGTAACTGTCTTGGGCATGTTACACAACACCAATATAATATTTTTCAAAAAATTTTAAAAAATGGAAATTTTAAAAGCTCTTTTTCGGTAAATTTTGGACAAAGAGGAACACTTCGGAATATATTTTTATCATTGGTTTCACAAGCAGCGGTGGATACCATCCATCTCTTTACAATTGGGGAGCGCCTGGGGAGGAGGAGGGAGTAATATTTCTTTCTAAATGTTTTTCTCTCCTCTCCTTGGCTTACTAAGCTGTGTATCGTCGTGACTATGTTCTCTTTTCCTTTTGTCAGATAAAAATGCGACATTCGATTATCATGGTTAGCGTGGTAGCAGTTTGGTTCGCCGCTATGACCACGGTTCATTCAGCGAATGACAAGAAAGTCTTAGCCTATCAGACGTTTTGTTCTCTTCACCGTCTGAAAGAAAAGCTAAAGATGGTGGAACAGAAATATGTAAGTTTGCCTTTAAAATTTTGAATCAATGTTTACAATGCGATATTTTTTTGTCGGTCCTTCAGTTGCTAGCCACACAATTATTTAACACATATTCCATTTCAATTGAGGAGGATAGTGCAATAATATTTTCTGCATGAGCGCCGACAAAGCTCCTAAATGCAACAACACTTTGTCCTCAGCTTAGTCCTAACCTCTGACTCTGCCTATCCCTTTAAACACCTCTCCTAGCCTACATCCTTTATAAGCTCTACTATAACCTCTATTTGCCATTTTGGCCTTAGCTTCGGTGTCAGTGTAAATGTCCACCTATACATGTCGGGTCCCTTTTCTTATAGGTGCAAGCTAGATACACAGGAAGAAGCGACTGCCGTCCCTGTTTCACGCCTGTAGAACTATCTTTCGGTTTTGATGAGGTATCAAGAAGAAAATTTCAGGTGAGAGTAGAACCGTCTATTTCCTTTTGCGTTACAGCAGAATCATCTAAGTCGAAACACATATAACATCTTTTTTCACCTTCCAATACACTCATAGTTCCGAAAAAATTGGTTTGTATACCCGGGGCGTAACTCGAACCCACGTCTCCTGGTTACTAGTCAGGCGTGAGAACCACTCACCACCAGGATTGATCACCATGAAAGCTACATAGCATTTTAAGGAGTACAGATTTATCAACTATGGATGATCCCTTGGGCCCGATATTTTCTTCACTCAAGCGTGTTCTTCTGTCTGGCACCCATTTCAAGGATTCAGGTAGAATCATTAGATTTGAGGCATACATGTTTTGAAGGTATCATTAAAAGTTAGAGACTGAAGGCCATTAACAGTGAAGTATTTCCGTGAAGGTGGTTCTTGTCCTCGATATTTTCCCTCTTAAAATCCTTCGAATCCTTCGAATCTTCCTCTCAACTCTTTCACTATTCCCATAAATCCTAACTGTAATCCTCTATATAAACGAAAGCGTTCAAATATTTTGTGTACTTTGTGTACTTGTATTTTGTCTTGAGAATATTATATTATATCGTCCTAAGCACTCAGAATTTTTCGTAATGCATTAGGAATCATTATTATGGTTGACTGCAAATTTTTTTCTGCCAACATAACCAAAGTGTTGCTTTGTGTCACTGTAAAGCATGTTTAACCCTAGAAAGCAAGGGGGAGAAGATGGGGGGGGGGGGTCACTCCTCTTTTGAATCTAATTAGATGACGTATTCAGTCACAGGAAACAATAAAACGCGTTGTTTGCCTTCAAAAATGGTGTTCTGCCTAAAAAAGGACTGGTCTATATTTTTTATCCATGTTACAACTTCAGTAGTTTTTCTTTGAAATTTCTTGTTTGTAAATATTAATAGTTGTTGTAGAACTTTCTAAAACAAATTTCGAAAACTTGAAACTTGGGCCGATGGCCGCCGTTTGAAATTTTTGGAAGAGGTTGCCGTGGCAACATAAGTACTTTTTTATTACAAGATGAGCAAGTTTATCATATGCAACTACTTCGCTAAGCGAAATGTCATTGTTCTTACCCGTTTGCAACGACTTAGTGTCGACAATTTAGCAGATTTTGACGCCTTTTTCTGATGTAACCATAGAAACCAATAAGAATCACGTGAATTAAAACATTTGAAAGATAATAAAGCACTTCAATGTTTTAACTACGAGTGCAAATCGATTTTATATCGGCTAGATGGACACACCAGAGACACCGATCTTACACTTGGTAATGTTGTTTCTATGCTACGGTTGCCACGGAAATCAATTAAGTTCAATGTGACAACTTTAAGTTGGAAGTTTACTTGACACTTATAACACATACCAAGTTTTAAGGCAATTGGTTGTATACTTTCGAAATTAGACGGGAGGGAGGGGGTCCGATTAGCCCCTCCCCCCCTCATGCCTTCGTGTAACTTCATCCGTTCTAGGGTTAATTTTAATTATTGTATCGATGATGGACCATTCTAAGCTGCAGCTTTTCATGATGGCATCATCAAAATAAAAGTTGCGAGAATCTAACTTTTCCTTACACAAGGCACATAAATAAGACATTAAGTAAGGAGATTTTAGACTTGATCAAAGAAAGAGACTAATCTTTTTAAGACTTAAAAAACATTTTCCTTTCCTATAAATTTCCCGTTACGTACAATCACAGTCGACTCCCAATGTTTCGAGTATTCGTTAATTCGAACCCATCCAATTGCTAATTCGATTTAATTGTTATTTCATGCATTCACCACCGCTACACGAACAGACAATGATTTCATCTGTTAATTTCAACTGTTGTAAATGTTTCAACTGTACATAGACAGTTTTACTCTCGGGAACCTTTAAACTGGAGCATGAAAGTGGATGTTATTGCTCATCAAAATCGGATCGTAGCCAACATTTTTAAAATCGGTTTCTGGAAATTTGATTATTCTTATTAATAAACAAACGTTTCGACATTAAACCTCCAGTCTTCAACAGTGATGGTAACGTTAAGATTTTTTTTACAACTAACTGCATGATACAAGATTTATCGACTATACAAAGTTAACTTAATTGGTATTAATTGAATATATTGCTTATTCATGACATATCATGCTATCATTTCTCTAGTATGGTTCTTATATATAATGTGTATCTTTGCTAATACTGTTCTTTTGAACACAATAGACGGAAAAGGAGCTTTTTGGGGCCATATTCAGGTCTCTTATTAATTTTAAGAGACCTGTTTTACTTGCCATACATGATGAGGCCCATAGAAATGACACTAACAAAACGACAACTAATGAGTTACAAAAGCTGTTCTACGGTTTAAACCGAACCACCATACTCGTCGAGAGACTGGTAAGCCAACTTCAATTTTTTTTTGTTCTCCGTGAAAGAGAAAAAAGATAAACCCAATATCAAGCAATGGCACAAAATAAAAAAATCAGGATTCGCACCCGTCTTGAAATTCCTTGAATCCCAAAAAAAGAATTCAAGACCTAGAAAGTTCTTGAAAATTGCAGTCAGTGCTGGAAGGCCATGAAATTTGTAGCTAATTTCATCCAAACTTACATTCCGGAGTGCCTTATGCAAAAGTATATACTACTGGCAGGAACGTAGAACAAAATTAAAGTAGAAAACAAATGAAACAACAATAACACCTCTTCGAACGTCGATCAAACGCCCTAAGCACATACACATTCTTTGTTGTCTATTCATTGCTCTGACTCGTTGAATGCCTGGAATGTTAAGGGCCAATGAAAAGTGTTGACAGTTTTGCTATTTGCTCCTTCTGCGAAAAACCGTGCGCTTCGATTTTGCAGTGCGCGTATTCCCTGAAAAATGGAAAATAAAGTTATGTCCTTGAAAGGCCATGAAAAGCCCAGGAATTTTTAGTCCAAAAAAGGGAAGGAACCCTAAAATTAAAAAAGGATGACGGGATACTCAAACAGGTTAAAATATGGAGTAAACTAGCAACTCCTTTCTTAAAACTAGCCATGCAAATCCAACTCCTCTAGTTTTGCATTTAATCCGATTAAAATCACTCGCATTCAAACTAAGCGGCAAAACAGCACGTTAATTTGGTTTTTTAGATAGTCTAGAGGTCTCGGAAGTCGCAATTTCTATGCTGAATTTAGGCGAATGAGAAAGAAAGAAGGACCTGGGAGCGAAGAGTTGTTAGTAAACTAACTAACAAGAAAAGTTTACTAAGAGGAGGTGTCCCTCAGTAATTGTTATGTTATGTACTAATGTCAGGTATAACATTAACTTCTACAGTATCGCAAAATGTTTAACTCAGCTGCCCCGCGTTCAAACCAGACAATGGATCGGGAGTCAATGAAATTAAGGATTGAAAATCTTAAGGTATGTACTGTGAGCAAGAAGTGCTTGTTCATGTTTATTTGTACACAAAAAATCGTGCGTAAAAATTTTTAACTGAAGGATAAAACCACCTCTTCAAACTGTAGAACCTTATCCTTTTCTTTTATTGCTTCGACCAAAAAACTTTCTAATACTACATCTTTCATCTCTCTACACAGCTAAATCATTATTGGGCAGGCAGTATTAACGAAATAAGAACTTTCGCCACTATCAACAAGATGGCCAGTATGATGCACTCAATCCGCATTGCACCTTCGCTGGTGAAAAACTTTGATGACATCGAGAAAACTTGTCACATGAGGAGATGAGAAAATGTCTCGAGTTCACGTGTCCTATGCGTAGCATAGATTAATAACGTTCCTTTCTATGAAAGGGGTATACTTTGAGATTCGAGTTAACAGATCATCAACACAACTCAGAGGAAGTGCGACTACGATCACTCGTTCTGAAAATAACGTGTTTTAAAATCTAGGGCTTGCTAGAACATCTAGAGCGCTGTTCAAGTATATTAGGTTCGATTTTAAGGCATTTTGTAATAAATATTTTTATATTATTAAAGAAACAGTTAGTACGACAATTTTTATATTGATGAACTCTTGCTTTGTGGGGTTAAAATAAAATTGATTTAGTGCTCTTTGGAAACTTATTTAAGTAAATAATAAAGACTGTGAAGCTTTTAGTTAACAAAAAAAGGGTTGTAAAACAGTTTTCTGTTTTTAGAGGGTATAAAGGCACTCAACAATAACCCACTTCGGAATTTTTTTTAGTACTGTAACTTGCACAGTTTTGTTAAATATAAAACACTACCAAAATGCGTTTTGTTGGTATGCTATACAAACATTCAAATAAACGAACGCTTTTCCAATACTGAGACGAGGCGGAAAAATCTTTGACCCTTGCAGAGTTTAAAGCCTTTATACATGACTAGACAGCTCTATTGACACTCGATTGACCTAACTAGAGGCTTAATTCGTGTATCTAATACACAGTTGGAGACCAGAATTATTTTGTAGAAACTCCAACAAAGTAAATTCATTGTGAAATAACAGTCTGTCGGATATGTGTAATGAAGTAACAACCTGTCAAATTTGTTTGGTGGATTAATGGTTTGTCAATTTTGGATGATAAATTTATTGATAGTGGATAGATCCATATTGACGACAACCCAAATCAAGCATGGGTCTTCTATCATTTTATATGCGTATTCGTGAGTCTTCACTGAAAAACCCCTCAATTAGTTTAGGTAATGCTTTATATATAAGGTACTCGTTATATTTCTGCTTCCGGTTTTACGTTTCGTGCACAAAATTGAGAAAGATATATCAGAGAAAAACAACTTAGTTTGTTACTTGTTATATACTTTGACAGGAAATAGCTTTAAGTCAAACAGTTTCTGCAACTGTAACATTCAACATATTTGTTTTATCTGGCAAATCTGAGTGTATGATACAATCTTTTGACTCCGAGTACATCTTGGTTACTATCTGACAAACTCAACGATTTCCTCCATTTTTAGGAACATAGTGTTCTCACTAAGTTTACAAAACATTCGCTAACACACCATACAATTATGTCAGCCGACCCTAGATAAGACAACAACACATTCAATTAGCACCTTGCACTTTCTTGAATGAGCCAAATTAGCACCTTGTACTTTCGGAATGAGCCAAAATTATCACAACTAATTTCTCAATAATCTTGTGAGAGATTTCTAATCAAAACAATTGAGCAATTACTTTTAGTTTCTATCGTGCATACAAAGTGACACAGAACCCAAACACCATAATAATGTTTAAAAAAAAAACTTTTAGTTTCTGACGGGTCACAAAAAATCTCTTACTCATCAAATTTTACACTTGCACTTGTTTAGAAAAGAGATTGATCGTCGCGTTGATGAAAGAGTTAGATTGATAAAAAATATAAGTGAACTGCGTAATTTGAAAATTCCTTTTTCTTTCTGTTCAGTAGTCAGGATCAACCACTGCAAACCTTACAACAGCCTGAACAAACTCTAAAAACGCTTTTGGCGTTTTTACTTTTACGGTAGAATCGCTAAACGCAGAGTTTTATACTGTTAACACAGGTTAGGGTGAGACACAAGAAACACTCCCACCCATGGACATATGTTAAATGTCATAATGACGTTATTTGCTTTGCCATCTTTATTTCTATACCATCCGAATTTTGGGTGACATGTGACTAGCCGCATCAAGAGTGAAATGAGCCTGGGTACTAGGTTTAGTGCTTTTATATATGCACGCCTGCGTGGTTTCGGTCTGATTGCACCAGAGACTCGATCGACCACGAGGTTTGGTAAAGTCACTGCATGGAAGAGACTTGCTTAGAAAATGACTGTTGTTAGTACCATTTTAAAGCTCTCCAAACACATCTTCATCAAAACACACTGCATAGATTTTAAAATGACCGATAAGCAGTGCCCACAACTAAACTATTGCTCAAAGTCGTGGAATTTTTTAGGAGCAGTCCTTCGGCTTTGTTTTGCCAACCAACGGGGCGTTAAACTGTCATGTTATTGTCAAACTGAATGAATAAGGCTTGCAGAAAATATTGCAACAGACTTGTCGGCAGGTTTGCACCCGACTGAACAAAAAAAAACAACAAGAAGTTTGAGCAAGAAAATCCCGTTTGTTGTTAGAGTTTTGGACAATCAAGAGGTGAGATAATATTTTGATTGTATATTTCTATTATTGAGGTAAAATTTTTGTATGTTTTTAACATACGAGAATAATTTAGTGGCAAATTCAAAGTCACACATTTTCACCTATTTTACACCAATAGTATTAATTAGAGTAACATCTCTCATGATTTAGAATTAATAGTGTCAGTAATAGTAAAAAAGAGACATTGAAAATTTGAAAGCACAACAGAACTTTAGTGACCTTTATTTTCATAGTAATAAATACTTAAAACTAAAGGGATATCTTGTATTCAAAATATGAGCTCAGTGTGTTAGCACTGCATGATAGAGGGCTTTTAAACAATTGATTTTGCCAGATATCAATGCCATTCTTCAATTGTGTATATTTTTTTCTATAAAGACTAAAAAACCCTAAGTGAATCGATTAAGTAAATCTGGATTCTTCAGTGCTTCTGTCTCATGTGTTGTGTTGATAAAATTTAGGATTTTACTGATAGCAAACACACGAACGATAGCTCTGGAAAAAACACATTTTTTGCACCAAAACACGCGTAAATAACCTTCCACAATGTCTAAGCTAGCTAAAAGTGCATTAAAAAGCTATCGCTGAGGGGGTCTATACGCCTATTAACTGGGCCCGAGTTAAGGCTACATGTAGCCTCTTGTACCCTGTAAGGTAATAATTGTAAACATATCCTCAACTTTAGGAGGAGCTTCAAGGAATTACCACTATTGATAGCTGACATACCAATTGACAAAATATGACTGACTGTGTAGTATTGTAAAGCTGGAATATGGTTCTGAATGAACCAGTCTAGTTTCATTTTCAAGTTTCGATAGGTTTGAAAAACGCAAGAAATTTAGTGTTTAAACAGTTATTCTATTCGCGCTTGTTGGTTATGACATATTTTATAGACGCCTTAGCTTTTTGGCTGTTTACCATTTTGTATCCAATGCGCGCTCATGGAATAAATGTTAACTATACAA
This sequence comes from Hydrozoanthus tunicans, assembly GCA_026413305.1. Lineage (NCBI taxonomy): Eukaryota > Metazoa > Cnidaria > Anthozoa > Zoantharia > Hydrozoanthidae > Hydrozoanthus > Hydrozoanthus tunicans. Next base: position 15,132 of record JAOBAT010052708.1, read on the forward strand.
GTATCTAGACATTTAGTACCATCTAAAACAATAATCTAAACAACAATTATCCGAATGTTCTTTCTACATTAACGAGGTTCGAAACCAGTGCTCAGTCAAATAACAAATTTATTTGGAATTACTCGAGCGTAGCATTGTAGACTGATCTTTTTCATCTAACACTTGCTAATGGGAAATCCATACTGATGACGTCCCATGCGACGGGCTCTCTCATTGGTTGCTTGCAAGTCTTTATAGTTTATTCGTTTAGTTCGTTCTTTTTTGTAAAAATCTCAACTAATCTGTGAATTTTCAAATACAAAACAAAACATAATAAAATGAGGCTTAAAAACGCACAGACAACCGGCCCCTAGAAGTTCAATAACGATTTCTTTTTTTGTTGTATTAAAATATCCTCTCGGTTTTGCAGGTTTCTTCTGCGTGGTCAAACTTCCTAACCGTGAGTTCATTTCTCATTCGTAATTCCAGCCAACCAAAAGTTATCTACTATTTTGCATTTATATAGATAACTATGAGTTCATTTATATGATTTATAGTTGAAACATATCATAATCCAAAATGTCTAGCTTCAGCATAATATTTCAAAACAATGAGATGACAGAATGATTTTGCGTCTGTGGTCGAATGATGTGTGCAGCCTTGTCTAGTTTCAAAATTGTTGTAATTGTTTTTGAAACATATCAGTGGAGAGAATGTCCACATCTTGAAGTATTTATTTGTCTTTCCGTTAACAGTTTTCCTGCAAATCAGTGTTGAAATCTCTTACCAGTTTTGGTGTGATGCAGAGAAAATGCAGCTAGCTAAACAACTCATTGAGAGTGGCTGAGTTTGTAGCTCACTCACAGTATGGTTACACGTACTGCCGTAAAAGTCCGCCTAGTACAAGAAGTGGAAAGTTTAGTGTTTTGTGCGGGTTTTCAAAGTGCCTTTAACCCACACAAAGCAGAAATCTTTTCTCGTTGCATATACGTTTAAACATAGATATCAGGGATGTCGATGGTACTCTGTTTTTCAATTTTGTACGTTGGGATAATTTTTTTTGCCAGAACTTTAACCGACTTACCCTATTAGGTTAAAGCGTTTTATTCTTGTGTATCTACATCTGTGTCTCTCTGTCTTTTTAATTTCGTACTCATAAGTGTACGTACGCTTGTGCATGAAATCAAAGTAACGCGTTAGATTGATTGCACGTTTAACACAAAATGCAAATTATAAAGTTATTGAGAGACGGCGACATTGACAACGACGGTTTACAAAACACACCCTTCCGGATTGTCCTTTTCTACCTTGTTTGAGTCGTTTGCCTTCTGTATTGTTCTAGTTACGCTTTGTGAATAAAAAAAAAAATTAAAGCTCCCTGCAAAAAGATATAAAAAAACTGATCGTTCCCGTAGTCATTAGAATTATACGAGTTGGCATGACGTCATTTATCTAACAACTCTGCCCTTTGGCGGCCTATCTGCCTCTTGTTAGGATTTCGTAAAGCAATTATTACCGGTTCAGGAGAATTTTGCTTTATTTTGGCTTTAAAAATGGTTGAAATATAGTAATTTTTCATTATAGCTATAAGATTACGTCGCAATGGACTATCATAAAAAAAATAAAAGAACAAAATGGAGCAGCCAATCCTTGCGAAAGCATTGAGGAAGGTGGCAGGGTACGGGTTGGAAGTTACTGCACTTACGTGAAAGTTCCCGTTCGGTAGTGTGTCTAGCATTTGCTGGAATTGATACAACCCCATCACCGTACTTACCGGTAGTAAGATAATCTACGGTTAGACGGAACTCTGATGGCTTCCTGCTTATGTCTTCTCCCTGCATATGTATACCTTTTTTTTTATCGATATAACATTAAGATGCAGACACATTACTTTACCTCCGAAATTTGCTTTTTTGTCTACCTCCTTTTGAAGTATAATTAAAGTGTGAATTTTATCACATCTTAAAGATATTTTAGATAGGAAATAAAGAGCCTTTGACAATGAGCCACACGTTACACAAGCAAAATATGAAGTTTAGTTTTAGAGATACGTGTGCTTTACTCGTAAACTTCATACGAAATGACATCCGGGCTACGAGTGACATAATTATTTTCCATACCCTCAACAGTAAAGATATCTTCATTTGTTTCTTCCTTTGTTCTAGGTTTTTTATTAGCTCAGATTTAGTCGTTGTAAAGTCTTAATGTTCCGGCGAAAGACTGATTTCTTTATACCAAAAAGGAAATCACACGGTAGCGCGAATATCTAGAGGATATCAAATGGCCGCGAGGGAATATGAACTTCATATTCGAGTATTAAAAGAATTTCTTACAAACAAGCGAATCGAATCATACGAAATACTGTCAGTAGGAATAGATAAAATTTGTTTCCCAAAGCGGTCATGTTATGTTCTGTTTGTTTTATATATATTTGAATAAATTCCTTAGGACAAAAACAATGCTTTTCTAAACGAACCGACCGCGTGTATTAGCTCTCTTGTAATTTAATAATAAGTTCGTAACCATGGCGACACTAATAACCTCACAAGTGCAAAATAAAAATAGAACCATCATTGTACGATATGATTTTTAGTAACAGGAAAAACCCCGGCCGTAGCATATTTTCGCGCCATTGTATATTAGTATATACAGCTCAGCTACGCACGATTTGATTGGTTGAGAAATAACAGTAGATGTGAGAAAATATTTACCACCGAAATAGTAGATAATGACACCCAAACAAAAGGTGGACGAAAGTAGTCGCTTCCCGTCCGTTTCGGATCCGGCGATACTGAAGTAGTTTGCTCTGAAAACACGGGACATTTAACACGTTTTAAAGAATTTCTCTGTTTTACACCATTTACGACTTCTTATAGTTGACAAAGTGTCAAAACACGTTTGTTACATAATATGTTAGGCTGCTCACGCGTGAGTCTCGCAACGCGCGCTCAGCAATTCAAGAAGAAAAGGTGTTTTTTTTCCTTTAAAATTTTTCTTGAAAGGAACAATTGCGTCGCTGGTGTATACTAAAACGCTTAATCTATTTCATATTAGAATGTATAAAAAGCGAGGTGTAAATTTTTTAAAAATTTTCCGAAGGGAAGATGGTTTTTAACCGAAAACGTTCGGAAACTTTTAACAAAAAATTTACCTCGCCTTTTATATATTTTAATACCTTTGAATAGCGTTTTATGTCTAACTAAATCGCCTTCGGCGCTCAGTGGTATTCTGCAACTATCACCACAATTGAAACAGATTAACTGTGAAACATCCGCCATGTATTGAACTCATACGGAGAACACAAAATCAAAAGTAAATACTGCGGCCCGATGTATGTCACGCTATCTCGTATAGAGTGACTACTTGTGTATTAACTCCATGCGGCTGACAATTTTTTCTTATGCAACTGGAAATGCAAACATTTTATAGGTACATGTTATATCGCATTAGATTTTTGTTCGGAACACTCTCTCAGAAATTATTTTTTTGTGTGTGTTAACTGATAAAAATTCTTGTTCGATGTTGTTCAACGTCGTAGTTTCACAATAAATTTTGACACAGATAAAACTCCAGAACGCGTAACAGGAAATACTATTTGACCACTAACAATAGTACTTTAAAATTTGGCACACCCTTATTTGATATTGCCTGATTCACCTGAATAATGATAACTGTGTTACCGCGCAAAAAACACAAGTTGTGTACATAAAGTCATTGATTTTTGTTAGCCAAAATGTTTTAATAGCGAAACAATCAATGGCGAAAAGCCAAAGTAAACAGTCTACACTAAGTTTTACATACATTGACCCTGTAAGTAAGCGCTTCATCGGTCGTCTCTCTAGCTGCGACAGGGCTGAAACTCATTTACTTTGAGTAGCTCATGTGTTAAATTTACAATTGGTTTCTGAGAAAAAGTGGCATTTTCTGATAAAACTTTGACGCAGCAGCCATTAAGTAACTATCGATTTCAATAAGCTAGTAATTTTGTTTTAAAAGAGAATTATGAACGAAATTCAAAAATTGAAAAGGCAAAACAAAAATAATTTTGACGCTTTACTTGATGCAGCGACCATCAAAATACCTATCAGTACATCCCCAAACCAAAAAAAACCCCTAAAGAATTCGCTTTCGTTTCGTTACAAAAATTAAAAGCAATGTCAAAGAACCAAAAGTTTACACAAAATTTGAGCCGAATGTAAACACTGAAAAATTGCGGGTTGCATACGAATGGCTGAAATTAATCCAAGAAATTTTTGCTTTTTTTGGAAGGGGGGGGGGGCTCAAATTAAGTCAAGTAAGGTCAGTCAATAAATGTAGTACTTGAATCATAATTTGTTTATTTAGCAGTTATGATACTTAACTTTCTTTTTAAAAAAACTCAGAAGAAATCACTCAAGGAGAATGATACCGTACATGTTGCGTTGTTAAAATATTGTGTGTGATAATTCTCTGTCACTATGACTTCATTACTGAACAGGGATGAGTGTTGCCATTAACGGAAAGTGAGGCGAAAAAACTGCCGGTGATAAATTTCATGACCCGGAAATGAAACTTTTCGTCAAGACGGCTCAAAGTCAGTTTTCTAATTTTGTTACATTCATTTTTGTTCGTTCTCTTGAGACCGTTCAATAAAAATTACTTTCTTAACCAGTTCGTTTAGTTCTTTCTTTAAGAAACTCATAGATAGTAATTCAAGGAAGTGATACCAAATATGCTGTGTTTGTTAAACTGTGTGAAAAGGGGAATAAATTCCCTGAGGCCGGAGACTCTCAACTGTCGCGTCACGCAACTATAACCGGGACCTTCTCCAAAAACCGTGCTGCAATCATTTTCTATTTCGGTTACATCACATTGATTGCCTCAGAACATTTTTGATGCCGTTCAATTCCTGTGCTTTTGTTATAAAAGTGCGATGGAAAGGAACTGTGGACAAAACAAGAAAGCGTTTATCAAGCAAGCACCTCTGCCTAGTAAATCTCAAAGAACACCAGAAGGTAAGTCAGACTTGTTTAAAGGCTGTTACGAACAAACCCAGGATTAAACTTTTCAACGTTATTAGTTTAAGATGAAAACGATGATATAAGATGAAATTTTGGAGTTGACGAGTGTCTTACTTGGAGAGTTTAAACAGTATTTTACGAACCATTAACTTTTCGTTAGAGAAAAATAACTGCTTGAGTTTTGGCTTAATTAACCCAGGATTGAAGCAAGACCTAGCCAAGATTTTTTAAGTATAGTACTTAGAAATCTCTGGCTTTCTCCTTACTGAAAGAGTAATAATTATGTTCAAGCGTTAACAGATTAACGTGGTCGTTAGATGAATGCTAAAATGTTTTGGATTATCAAACTAGTACGATTCAACCAACGGCATATGATACGTAAATGGTGTGTCTGGTATACACACGGAAAATACTCGTAACGTTTAAAATAGTGTTACATTTTTAAAGTTTTGTCCATTATCACTCACTATAATTTGTTTGCGTTTGGAGATGTAAAGATGTTCATTTCTGTTTAAAATGAAACTTCGCGATTGCTCGACTAATTCCGTTTGGCTTGCGGGAGAAACCTCGGTTTGAGTATTCGAAACTAAAATTTCTATTTTCTCAGCGTTCACATGTTATCTTCCTTTTCTTACTGCAACCGTTTTGTTCCACGATCAGAATGATCTTAGCAGCTTTATATTTGGGGAGAAAGGGTGTTGAGGTTTATCGAAAATTTTTTTATCATTTTGTGCATTTTGTGTCACTGGTCCGTCTTGCCGTAAACTACAGTACTGTATGGTCTGTCTTGTTTTATGTTAGACTAAAATGCCGAAAGCGGTCTAACATGATCGGGGAATTGCCCTGGAAGTTGGGCGAATACTTTTACCGGTGATTTTAAAAAACTTGTCGTAGAAATGCAAAAGTAAAAGTTCCCGTTACTTTCGGACTTTCCAGGCAAAAGGGGCTTGGGTAACGGGGTTAATTTTGGGTAGCCGTTGTTTTCGGGTAGCCATTATTTTCGGACAGGTCAAAAGCGTCTGTAACTCGAAGTGGCCTTAAACAATAGAACGCATATCGAGAAGTCTACGAATTCATTTCATTTATACATAACAAATATTGCTACGATGACCGGTAAGCATACGGCTGCACCTGTTTATATTCTAAACAGCATTCTTGGGTTAGTTCCTTTCTTAATGTTATTTATCTCCTCCCCTTGGGTTTCTTTGGCTTTGTACCGCCTTGACTATGTTCTCTTTTCCTTTTTCAGACAAAAATGCGACATTCGGTTATCATTGTTAGCGTGGTAGCAGGTTGGTTCGCCGGTATGACTACGGTTCATTCAGCGAATGACAAGAAAGTGTTAGCCTATCAGACGTTTTGTTCTCTTCACCGTCTGAAAGAAAAACTAAACATGGTGGAACAGAAATATGTAAGTTTGCCTTTAAAAATTTGAATCAAGGTATTAACAATGCGATATTTTTCGTCGGTCCTTCATTTAGTATCCACATTTATAAGTCTTTCTCCGACCTCTATCTCTGTTTTTACTTCAATAAAAGTTCAGTCTTAATCTCTTTACAATTACGTCTCTAAACTGTACCTCTTTCTCTACTCCAACTTTTATACCTTACCGTTTTCAGCTCCGTCGATACTTCTTCTTTCATTCTTAACACTACTTAGCTTAATCCTAACCTCTGACTCTAGCTACCTCCATCTCTTTAAATACCTCTCCATATCCTATTACCCTTTACTTCCACTGTAAACTCTTACTTGTTTTGTTGGCCTTAGCTTCGATGTCAATGTATATGTCCACATAACATTTCGGGTCCCTTTTTATTAATAGGTACAAGTTAGATACTTAGGACGAACCGACTGCAGTCCCTGTTTCACGCCTGTAGAACTATCTTTCGGTTTTGATGAGGTATCAGGAGGAAAATTTCAGGTGAGTGTTTGCGTTACATTAGAATCATCTAAGTCGAAACACATTTAACATCTTTTTTCACGATCACCTTCAAGCACACCCGAAAAAATTGGTTTATTACCTCATACGGGACTCAATCCCACGTCTCCTTGGTACTAGTCAGGCCTGATAACACTGACTACACCACCGGGACTCACCATGCAGGCAACATAGCCGTTTACGGGGTATATTGTTTTTTCTAGGGAACCATTTAACTAGCGCATGAAATGAATTACTGTTGTCACTCTTCCAGATTGGATTGTAGTCAACATTTTTAAAATCAATTTCTGGAAATTTGGATATTCTTATTAACAAATAAACTTTTAATTTTAATTAGTGAGGGTCACGTTAAAAAAATTGATATTTAACTGTATGGTAAAAGTTTCATCGACTATATAAATTTAAGTATATAAGTGCTTATATTGCTTAATCGTGCAGTATAAGCACCAATTATGCATAATGTCATTTCTCTAGTATTGTTCTTATACAAGACTTCCTGGTTAATACTGATTTTTTTAACACAACAGAAGGAAAAGGAGCTTTTTGGGGTCATATTCAAGTCTCTTAGCAATTTTAAGAGACCTATTTTCCTTGCCTTTTATGATGAGGCCCACAGAAAAGACACTGACAAAGCGGCAACTGATCAGCTAGAAAAGCTGTCCTATGGTTTAAACCAAACCATCATACTTGTCAAGAGACTGGTAAGCCATCTTTAATTTTTCTTTTTTGTTCTCCGTTAAAAAGAAAAAAGATAAACCCAATATCAAACAATAGCACAAAATAAAAAGTAATCAGAGTTCGCACCCGCCTTGAATCTAAGAATAAAAATTCCGAAGGCCTTGAAAGTTCTTGAAAATTGCAGTCAATGCTAGAAGGCCTTAAAATTTGTAGCTAATTTCATCCATTTAACATTACAGAGTGCCTTATGTGAAAATATATGCGAAAATATATGCTACTCACAGGAACACAGAATTAAAAAATAGAAAAAAAAAACAAAAAAACACTATTATAACACATCTTGGAACGTCGATCAAACGCCCTAAGCACATATACATTCTTTGTTATATACATTGCTCTAATTCGTTGAATGCCTGGAATGTTAAGAGCCAATGAAGAGTTCTGTACTATTCGCTCTTTCTGCGAAAAACCATGTGCTTCGATTTTGCAGTACGCAGAGTCCCTGAAAAAATGGAAACAAAATTATGCTCTTGAAAGGCCTTTAAAAATCCTTGAATTGGGAACAAACCCCAGAATTACAAAATGATGACAGAATACTCAAACAGTTTTAAAATGTGGAGAAAATTAGCGACTCCTTTCTAAGAACTAGTCATAAATATCCAACGTATTCAACCGGATAAAAATCACTTGCATTCAAACTAAACGGCAAAACAGCATGTAAACTTGCTTTATAGATAATCTAGAGGTATCAGAAGTCGCGATTTCTATGCTGAATTTAGGCTAATAGCAAAGAAGAAGGACCTGAGGTCGTAGAGTCATTAGTAAACTAACTAACCAAAAAGTTTTACTAAGAGTAGGCTTCCCTCAGTAAATTGCTTTGTTGTGTACTAATGTCCAGTTTATATCATTGATTTCTATAGTATCGCAAAATGTTCAACTCAGCTGCCCCGCGTTCAAACCAGATAACGGATCGGGAGTCAATGAAATCAAGGATTGAAAATCATGAGGTACGTACTGTGAGCAAGAACCGCCAGTTCACGTCTATTTGTGAATGATTTGTTCTTTCATCTATATCTATCAAACGACCCATTTGTCTGTTCCTCGATCATTGTTTTGTTCTTTTTCATTTATCAATTCTTTATCCATCCGTCCGGTATATTTACCCCGCATTCCATTCGATAGTCTCGCCGTTTCCGGCTTTCAGCAACCAGTTGCTCAAACTAAGATTTACGCAACGAATATACAAACCAACAACAACAAAAACAATGGATTCTTTTTTAAACGCTACTGCATTTCTCTTTTAGCATTATAGGTGCATTTTCAATGAAAGTTCATTGCGATTTCAAATATTGATAATCTCTTAATATTCAGAGGCAACCTTTAGGAGTTGAGCAAGGGAAAGACATGGATGGAAAACTTGTCGAAGAGTGTAAAACTTAGTTAAAAATTTATTTTTCTCAAGTTTCAAGACATCATTGTTAATTCTTTTTAAGCAACAATTCTTGTGTACTTTGTTGTAAAAAGGTTTATAAACATATCAATCTTTATTAACACTGTATATCAATATCCAAGAAAGCCGACTTTGTCTGAAGATGCTGAGATTTTCAGCGAAATATTATTGCAGTTTAATAGAACTTTTTGTATACTGAAAGATTTTAAGATTTTTTATATGTTTTGCCTTTTTAGCATACTCACTCTTCTTTCCTATTCAGCTACAAAAAGAAAGCTTCTCAATAATGAAATGTTTCTGCAGAACAAACTTTCTCTGAAAATACGATATTGATATGTTGAGTAATCTTTCGAAGATATGAATTTAAAAGATTGAAATTTTACAAAGAATGTATGGCTAATTTTTGTTCTTGCCTCTGGCTGTTTTGCATTTTTTCGAGTGGCAATTACTTCTTTGAATACTACACTTATAGAACCAAAAGTTCGGTCACTCATTAATTTGTTAAGCATTCTCAAGTTTTAAAGTCAGTTGTTGTTTATCTCTGTTCTTTCTACGACTTAAGTTGTACGCTAATGAAGCAGAACGTAAACAATGACGTCAGCTGAAACTGGCCTACATATATTTTAGATATATTTATAAACCCTTTTACGATAAAGTACACAAAAAATCGTGCGTAAAAAACTTGAACTGAAGGATAAAACGACCTCTTTAAACTGCAGAACCTCATCCGCTTCTTTTATTGTTTTGACCAAAAAACTTTTTAAACAAAACTTTATTTTACTTTATTCTTGAACCCAGCGTTTCTAAGCCAACTACATTTTTCCTTTCTCTATACAGCTAAAGAATTATTGGGCAGGCAGCATTAACGAAATAAGAACTTTCGCCACTATCAACGAGATGGCCAATATGATGCACTCAATCCGCATTGCACCTTCGCTGGTGAAAAAATTTGACGACATCGAGAAAACTTGTCACATGAGGAGATGAGCAACTGTCTCGGGTTCACGTGTCCTATGCGCATGCGTAGCATAGATTAATAACGTTCCTTTCTATGAAAGGGTTTTACTTTGAGATCATGAACAAAACTAAGAACGAGTGTGATTTACGTAATTTGTGTTTGTCTTGCGGATATAGAACTTTTTGTTAGCTTTGGAGCGAGTATTTTATCTATGACTTATTGGTTTTATGTAATCATCAAATACTTCTTCAGGTAATAAATTTTTTACACGTCTATACATGAATACCCCTTGTTGAGTTCGAATGATAACATAGTAATACCAAAACAAGTGTTGTAAAACAGTTTTCTGTTTTTAGCGGCTATAAAGGGACTCGACCTTAACCCAGTATGAAAACGTTTTTAATATTCTAACTACAGTCTTGATGAATAAAATACTGCTAAAATGCAATTTGCTATACAAGCAATCCAATGAAATAATTGTGTTACACATATTAAGCGCTATTCCAAGAACAGAAAAGAGGTCAGCACTGAGTCGAGAATAAACTCTGACCTTTGCAAATTTAAACCCTTTAGGCTTTACATGACTAGACAGCTCAGCTAACCTAACTAGAGGCTTTATTCGTGTGTCTAATACATAATTGGAGATCAAAATTATTTTTAAGAAACTCCAAAAAATTAAATTCTATGTAAAATGACAGTCTGTCGGATATGTACAGTGAACTAACAGTCTGCAAAACTTGTTTGGTGAATTAAAGGTTTGTCACTTTTGGATGATAGCCTTGTTGATATTGAAAAGGTCCATATTTACCACAACTCAAGTAAGCCCAGTGTGTCATGGGTCTTTCTATCATACGCATACTCCGTGAGTCTTTTTAAAAAACCTCAAGCTTGGTTTTTACATAAGATACTTGTTATATTTCCGCTTCCGACTTTACGTTTCGTGTAAAAAGTTGAGAAAGATATATCAGAAAAAAACAACTTGCTTTCAAACAGTTTATTTGGTCTTCCCTTCCAACTTTCATTCATCACTTTCCGGCCTTCAAATTATAAAGAAACCAAATCCCAGTCTCTCCATGCAAGAACAAACTTCCATATTCAGACTGCTCCAGCTAGTTATTGTATATAGTCTCAGAAAATATCTATGTAGGTGGCAAGGTGTTTATCCTATTAATGGTATACTATCTGCAACGCCTTGTTTGAAAAAGACAATTCCTATTTTTTGTGAAATAAAGTAAACATAGTTTTCTTGGCGGAGAAATGAACCACTTGTGGCGCTCATGTTTTACTTTAAAGATAGAGTTAACTCTCTAGGGAAGGGCGAAGACAATTTGCTACACTTTACAAAGATACAAAATGTCGAGTTTTCCTGTTGGTCAGAAGTCAAACAACTTTTTGCTGTACCATTCAAAATGTTTAATTCTGTAAATGATCTGATTTTATGATACAATCTGTTAATCTAATATACACCTTGATTATCCCATAAAAAATCCGAGTTCCTCCATCCTAATTATCCTTTAGAAACACAATGTTGTCGTTAATTCCATTAAATAATCGGTCACACAACTTACAATCCTAATAAAACAACAACACATTTAATTAGCACCTTGTACTTTCTTGAATCAGCCAAAATTACCACAACTAATTTCTCAACAGTCCTGTGAGAGACTTATATCAAAATTATTTAGTTCTATTGAGCAACTACATTTAGTTTCTATCGTGCAACTACAAAGTGTCTCAACGTCTAACGGTTTCACAGAGCTAAACTTAAACCAAAGAAACATAGTTTGTTTAAAAATATATATTTTAGCGGTTCTCCAAACGGGTTATTTTACAGGCACTTGTTTGGAAAAGAGCCGATTAATCGTTTACGATAAAGAATCGATTGATAAGAAAAATGGGCTGGAATTCCGTTGTTTGAAAATAGATTTTTCAATTTGGGTCAACCACTTTACTAAAAACCCAACAACAGCCGCTAACTCTTTCGGGGCAATTTTTTTTTTTTTTTTTTTTTTGCCGTTGAAACGCTAAACGGACAATTTTTGCTGTGAAAACAGATTTGGGCGAAACACAAGAAACACTCTACACTTCCACCTGTAAATGTCACAATGCGGACATTCTCTGCTTTGCCACCCCTCCATGGTGTCTTCATTTTTGTCGGGTGACACGTGACTAGTCGCAGCCAGAGTGAAAAGAGTTTGGGTACTAGACTGAGTGCTATCATATACGCACGCCTGCGTGGTTCGTGATTAGATTTTAACAGAGACTCGACCGAGCACGAGGTTTGGTGAAATCGCTGCGAGGTATGTTATTAGTATGGTTTTAAAGCTATCGCAACATGCATTCATCCAGACACACTGTATAGCTTTTAAAGCAACAACGAACAAGAAGCAACAAGTTATTGTTCAAACACAGGGGTTTGCTTAGTTTTGTTTTGCCAAGAGCGTTGAGTGAATACATGCTTGAAGCAAACATTGCAACAGAGTTTTCACCGGACAAACAAAACATTAAACACGAGGTTCCTGTATAAAAGGGTTAGGCCCGCCCCTTTTCGGAGCCTTTTCATGAAATTTGAATAAATTTTGAAATGTTATGGCGGCCGTTGATAAAAGAAACAACCCACTTTCAACAATTCGAGGTCATTTCCACCATAATCGTGAAACAGTTTCAATTTTTGAATAGTAAATGAAGTAGTTGGCATAATACCGTTCTACTGTCTAAGAATTAAGATATACGAAATTTTTTTGCCAGGGTAATTCGAAATTCGCGCGTGCTTCGCAAGACCAAATTAGACAAACAACGACGATCGAGGCCTGCATTTGTTCGTTAATTTATTCGGTGAAACTTCGCTCCAGGAATTAAAATTCATAGTTGTAACACTAATAAAACTAAAATCAGCCGAATACCCTCATGACAAGGCTTAGAAGTAAGAATGAGCTATACACAACTGTAGATTGTTTGCTTTATTTTGAATTGCAAAACTAATCTGCATGCAAATAAAACACGAATCAAAAAGCGCGCCACAGGTGGCAGAGAGCAGATACCTTTAATTTGTAGATGTTAATTCGACGGCGGATGATTGACAACTGAACGTTTGAAACCCCTGGGCTCAGTCCTTTTATACTGGAACCTTGTGTTTAACAACAAATGTGAACAAGAAAATTCTGTATGATGTTGAAGTAAGCCACTTGGTTTTGGACGATCAAGAGGTGAGATAATATTTCGATTGTATATATTTTATTTTTGAGGTAAACATTGTTTATTTTTAAAACATGCTTGCCAATACTTAATTATGTATACGAACTTATTGATCATAAGACAAGAATATCGTAAGTTAACCTCACTTAAAACAACCAAAAGGTTTTCGAAATCACTGTTGAGGTTAAAAGTTAGGTTTGGGTAGTGATTGTATCTTTTTTTAATTATTCGCAATTGAAAATTTTGGCGATCATTAACTACATGAAAATGTGAAGTTTGACGTCCATTACTGTATACATAATGAAAAATGAGTGAGTAAGGAAACTTCACCGACTTTTATTTTCATAGTCCAAATACTTCAAACTAACTGGGGATCATATAGATTTCAAATATTAGGTCAATGCGTTAAACCTGATAGAATGGTCTGACAATTATGCCGGTTCCACTAAATACCATCCATTGCCATTCATAGCTTGTGAATACTTTTCCCTTTGAGATGCCCCAAATATCCTTGTTGAACTTTTAAAAGCTAAAAATGCAAGAAAAAGTTACTGCAAATGAGGTCTTATACTCTTATCAGCTCGGTCCGAGTTAAGGCTACATGTAGCCTCTTGTTCACTGTGAGGGAACACTGAGAAACACTGGCTCAACTGCAGATTGGAGGAGCTTTTGAGAAATCACCTCTATTAATATTCGGCTAAAATTACCACCATTTTACAAAAAGATAACAACCTTAGGTGATCAGAATGCATGGAAAAACATTAGATGCGAGTGGGCAGGAAATATTAGTGAATCCTTGTCACTCTTCTGTTAGTGTTACTACTTAAAATGTAAGTCAAAGTTGTGAAATCGTGAAACAAGAAAAAAAAAATTTGTACAAACTGTGTTTACTGGTAAGAGATCGAAACGAAAACACTACTTAATGTAGTTGTCTTAACAGCTACTAGCGACATTTAAAAATGTAGTTGTTTTAACAGCTACTAGCGACATTTAAAAATGTAGTTGTTTTAACAGCTACTGGCGACTTTTAAAAATGTAGTTGTTTTAACAGCTACTAGCGACTTTTAAAAATGTAGTTGTTTTAACAGCTACTAGCGACATTTAAAAATGTAGTTGTTTTAACAGCTACTAGCGACATTT
>JAOBAT010052719.1:0-29462 GCA_026413305.1 Hydrozoanthus tunicans
TATAGCAAACAATAAAAAGTTTCACTATGGACCCCCCCCCCAATATTTTTTTGCTTCCACTACAGACACACCCTAGGCCATATGCAGCTTGGTGGGGACTTGGCAAAATATTTACAATTTTGTTTGGTTCCGAGCAAGAAGCTTTTGAGTCTTCCAGGAATTCACAGGGTTTGTAGGTTGTGAGAACCCAAGATGGCAGCCATTTTTAACCAAAAATCATGGCAAACACTAAAAGTTGATAAAAATCTTGCCTGCGGATTACTCATTAGGTTTGTGCAGATATTAGCGATGAAGTGAAGCATTCATTTGTATCACTGCTGGGTGAAGCCAATGTTTCAACATCTCAGGCAGTTAGAGAGCATCACGGAAGGGATGAGTCATTACACCCATGCAAACCCCCAGATGTTGTTGTCTGGCCAAGCAATAAAGATGAAGTCAGTGAAGTTGCTAAGATCTGTTACAAAAACAACATTCCTATGATTCCATTTGGAGCAGGTTCTGGGTTTGAAGGTGGTGTTGGAGCTATGAAGGTAAGATTGTTCTATCTTCCTATTAGAAGTTCTACTACAAGTGTATCATACATTATCAAAGCTCTTGGCAACTACTGAACAAAGTGAAACCCAGTTAATACGGTCACCTACGGGTCAGAAAAAGCTGGCCACAAAACTCGGTGACCGTAATTACAATGGGTTTTTTTAAGAAAAAATATAGCCATTTGACCAACAGACCAAACAAAAAGTGACTGTTATACAGGTGGCAATATTAATGAGGTGGCATAAGGCAGGGCTCCACTGTAGTTTAATTAGTGCCTTCGTTAGGTGAATCATCTGATGATTGCTTTATAGTAGCTAAAAGCTTGTGAGAAGAATATTGAGAGAGATTTTTTGGTACACAGACTATACTATAAATACTGAACTGAAGAACTTAGGAGGGTACAGATATAGCCAATTAACAGGAAAATGGTCTCGTGACACCAACAGAAACACAGTGTTGCAAGAGCTGAATCCTGCAACTACTTCAAGCATGCCCTAAGTGCCCTGTCAATTGACTGAATCAATTGAAAGGGTAAATTGCTTTAGTGGTTTGAATTCTGAGAATCAGGATGTTTTATTAGACTAAATCTCTCTTTTTCAAAATATTTATAAAATTAATACTGTATAGAATAATTTTTTTGTAAACACCTTGAAAAGGTTGAGCGTATGATGATTATAATGCACTTCATTTTGGAAAAATTCATGACCATTTTGTTACAGTTTTTCATTCATTATTAAGTTAGTACAGCTACTAAAGTCAAGTCTCAAAAGTCTTAACTCCTCTTAGCAAATTTGAATTGCCAAACATTTTGCTGGTTAGTCCATGTAAACAGGATTTCAGAATTTCCAACATTAAGTCTTATTGGCCTTTAAATGCTGCACATGCAACAACACTCAATTGGCTAGATTTTGGGGATTAATGTAGGAGACACTTTTCTTATTAATGGTTAGATATATATGAGGATTACTGCATACATCATTGCCAGAATCAGAAAAATCACAAGATCGAGGTTTATTATCATGGTAAAAAGTTTTCTCCCTATTATTGATTGCAGCATATATCTTTCAATTAGATACTTATTTAAAGTTCTTTGTCATAATTGTGGTTGAAAAGGTTCCAAAAGTACTCACTGAAAGAAATGTTAGTTTCAATATTGCTCAATATTATTATGCAAGGTATGAACTTCTTTTATAAAAAGGGCTCCTTATCACCAAAAAGGTTGGCACAGTTTGAGTATATTTTTATTAATATAAATCTTCACTTTGATGACTCAAGGCGAGGCCATATTCATATGCCTTTTAATTTATATTGAAAATTATAATTTTGTTTGAATTTGAAGTTAAACATAAAGTAACCTCTACTGTATAACCCACATGCACAGTAACCTTAATTATAAAGTTTATGTATTTATGACACCTACGCATAGTAACCTCTATTTATAAATAATCAACATATGCATGCATTAATGAAAAAATATAACAAATTCATTATTTATTACCTGCATTCTAACAAACAGTGGCACGGATTGGCTTTCATTTAGGGAGGAGTTTGCATTGATATGCACAAAATGAACCAAGTTGTTGAGGTGAATGATGAGGATTTTGACTGCACTGTAGAGCCTGGGGTGAGCAGGAAGTTCCTAAATGAATATCTGAGAGACACAGGGCTGTGGTTTCCTGTTGGTAAGTAGTTAGCTATTTTTCAGGTTTGAAGCAATTCATGTTTATATATTAATTAGTTTCGATAGTCAATAGTCAATAGAAGCTAAAGGCAGTGACATGACACTCAACAAAAGTAAGCTGGGAGGAGGGGGAAGGGTACTCTCTAGGGTAGGGGGCACCATCTCAGCTCTAAAACTATGATCCCTTTCTATATCCTGAATATGGTTTTTGGTATAAAATCACACCCTATTTTGAATAACTACATTCAGCATCAGAAGTAGCTAGTACCCTCTATATGATGGCTAATGGAGTGGTGTATATGTCTTCCCTAATTATATTTGGGGCATCCAAAGCATAACTAGTTTACATCCAGAGTGTTCAAGAAGTATACCTGGAAGAGTGGCGCACGTCCTGTACTGCTTATAAACTGGAGTAACTTCCCCCACCCCCCTCCTCTGGGTTGTTACATTACATTGTGGTAATCATTTGTTGATGACACTCTCCTTGACAATTGAGTATAAATGACATATCAAACAACTCAGATCCAGGAGCTGATGCCAGTGTTTGTGGCATGGCAGCCACAAGTGCCTCCGGAACCAACGCAGTCAGGTCTGTACTGCATGCTAGCTCGTAAAGCATTGTATTTTTACACTGTGTTACTGCCCATGAAGTATTTTAAAGTAGACACGATTCAGCAAAGTTTCACAATTGTTACAAGAGCTTTTAAAGAAATGCTCTTAGGTAACACACGCAATACTTAAAGCATTGTCAGAGAAAAAATTGCCGAGAAAAAATTCATTGAATTGCGCGCAAAAGTAAGTGAAATAACTTATTACACCAATTATCGTGTTAATTTTCTAGTATTTAAAACTTTGGCCCGTTCAAACCGCGTTAATTACCTCGACATTAACATTCTTGGCCGTTAAATAATTGAAATTAATATTTTAAGTAATGAGGTATTTTTGCTTTGTAACGCCGTATGATGTAACAGCGCAAGAGAGATATATCAGGAAAAACCGTACAAAGTTTAGAAGTGTGTACCACTGGGTGCGTTTCGCAATTTAGTTTTTAAGCTCGATGTCTACCTGACATCCGTTGAGCAAATGAGAAGTTTGTAGCTTGTGCTATTGTAGGCTCTGAGGACAAGCTCCCCAGAAATTTTCGAGTTGTTTTGACCCTACAGAAACGTTTTTGCAAACATTTTTGCTTTGCGTAACTTCGGAGGTTCAAAAAATGTAAGAACAAACATTGACTAGGATTTTACTCTGGGCTCCGTGTGGCTCTATGATTTAATACAATTTTCCGCATACACAAAATTAACAGATATGGCACGATGCGTGAAAACGTGATGAATCTCGAGGTAGTTCTTGCCGATGGAACGATCATACACACTGGCGGAGAGAAAAAGAGATCAAGGTATTTTTAATCTTAATACCGTAAAACTGCGATCGCTAGCTGTAATGAAACTGTGCGCTGCCGTAAAAATCCTGCTTTATGCATATACACTGAGTTTTTATCCGGAAAGGGCACATGATGCAAATTTTCTATGGGTGGTTCCATTTATCGTTACTGCTGAAAGGTTTCTCGAATGTTTAACGCTTTTTAAGAAGGTCTAGAAGAGCGGGATACTGTCAATGTGACTGGTTTTTAAAAGCGATCGACGGGCCGTAAACCTCTGTCAACTGCTAACTTTTTTTACAAAGGAAGGGCTAAACCTCATTCCATTTTAAGAAGTGATGAGGACCCTCGACATGTAACTGGTTTTAAGAAAAGCGGGGGACTGTCAAAACTTAACCGGCATGCTTCACAGTTTCACGTAAAGCAGTTATGTTTGTTTTTTAAAACTTGAAGATAATCTTATAAAAAAAATGAGTGAAGATTCTTTCTGTTTGTCATATGACATATAAACATACACAGGATTGTACTAATTATTACAAATACAAAATATTGAAAACGTTTTTGAACCAACACGAGCTTTCGACTGTCAGCTAGTACAAGACGTGCATACATCAAAGTTAAGAGGTTTTTTTGTATGTTTGAAGGAACGAACGCATGCACGACAATTCCATAGTTTTCAGTTTGTAAGTTAGTCCTACTCACTAAAGATACGTTGGGTTCGGTGCATACATATAGTTAGTTCTCTTTGTTCGGTTTCTTGATTCACTGAGCAAGTCTGTTTCAAAGGACTTTAAAGGCACTGAAGCCTCATGGGTCAGAAGGAACTTAGCTTGTACTGGCTCCTAAGAATTGCAGGAGCCTGGAATCGAAGCTAGGTCCTGCTATACTAGGGTCCAGTGCAAGCTTGGTTCATTCTGACCCATGAGGTCTCAGTACCATTTTACTGACTGGCTGAGCTCTTGTTATTTCGAAGGAAGAGTTCTTGTGGCTACAACCTGACCAACTTGTTTGTGGGCTCGGAGGGCACTCTGGGTATAATTACCAGGGCAACGGTCAGGCTGTATGGAGTTCCTGAAGCAGTAAGTGTGTAGCTTGAATGGGTATTTATTTTACCAGTCTCTGTTTTATGTTGTAACGCATAGCTGAAAACAGAAATGATGATAGTTAGTGAACCATGTTTGAAGTTATTTCAAAACAAACACTGAAAATGACTCGCTCCTTATTCTCTCAGACTGCATCAGCAGTATGTACGTTCGAAAGTGTTAGGGAGGCAGTGGATACAACTGTCCAGGTCACGCAGTCTGGGATCCCTGTGGCGAGAATGGGTAGGTCTTCTTCGGGTGCATTTGTTTGACTTTTGAGTGTTGATTCTGTTGACAAGAATGAAGAAATGTTTGAAATGTCTCGTAAACTATGAAATTGTTTTGCTAAGATTTTCGATTCTAAGAGAAAATCGAAAATCCCCCGAAGACCTTGCAGCTTAACCTTTGAAAATTATTTTAACAGTGTACGTCGTTTCTAGTTACGAGACGGTGAGTCTGCTTGAAGGTCAATATTCTGTTCGTGGCTCCTGATATCCAACGCGTTTGTGGTTTGATTGTCCTATAACGTATAGAGGGCAAAATCACTTGGACTTGATTGGGTATCAATCAACGTGGGCATTTTTTCTTGATTCAGGGCAAAATTACTCGGCCCCGATTCGGCGCTGATACACTTCCGAAGTTTTCCGAAATTTTTAAAAGGTCTTTAAAATGCCTTAGAAACGTTTTCTAACCGTTTTCGAAAATTTTCCAACTTTTCCCAAGGTTTCCGAAGATTTCCGAATATCTCCAAAGATTTTCTGAATTTTTTTTTTAAATCATAAAATTGCCTTAGAAACTTTTAAAACCATTTCCGAAAATTTTCCAATGTTTCCAGAGATGGCAAAGGTTTTCAAACTCGAAAAAACTTGGAATAAGTGAAATTAGTTAAGCAACGCTTTTCGTATCGGTACCGCGAAAAATGAAGAATTTTGCCCTGCGAAGCGACTTGTGCAATTTTTGAAAAAACGAAAACATTCGTGAAATTCATCCTAAACTTTACTCTTCTTCATGCGATTGCCTATACTATTAGATTGAAAGTATTTTTTTTGCAGAGTTTCTCGACGAGGCTGCAATTGATGCGTGTAATAAATACTCGCACACGGACTACACAATCAAGCCCACTTTGTTTTTTGAGTTCCATGGCACAGAACGGAGCGTAGAAGAACTGGCAAATGCTACCGGTAAGTTGTTGTTGTTATCCCCAGAAGTGCAGGTAGATATCTTTCAGTAGCCTCCGACACTGAGGGGGATAATTGTTCTAGTATAAACCAAACAGGCCTTCTTTTTTGCTTACAAGGATTCCTTTCTCGTTCATTTTCGTAATTTCATCTTTCGAAACGGAGGCAAACAATACAACACCTTTTTTCGTTTAATGAATGAATGACTAACGGTGAAGGGTCCAGGGTGTCCACTTGCTAATGAACCAATCAGAGGACGCGAAAAGCGCTATTCACCTGTTTGAACTTTTTTAAATATCTATAAGTGATACAGCGCATTAAGAATCTATAACAGCTTAAAAGGCGTTTTCCTGTGTTTTGCCCTTCCTGGTCTTGTCTTTGTATGGCTTACCATTCACGATGCCCGGAAACAATGTTCAATCCGTGGGTTGCTAGGCCCCCCTGGAAAGGCACGGCTTATGTTCTCTCTAACTTTTGTATAAGTAGTTTAAGAGAATTGGTCGTTCATCTTCCCTAGGTTTTGGTGCATGGGCGATCAAAAAGCACTAACCAGGTTATTTTCTATTGTTATTGTAAGGAGAATTTAGATGTTACGAAATTCTATAGGAGTGAAATGGTAAACTGTTGTAGTCTCTCGGCTGCTTATCGACTAAATCATATTCTAAAGAACCTATTGCTCTTGTTTAAAAGAATGGAGTGAGCTGTGGCCTTGAAAGTGTCTTTGACTAAACATCGATGTAAGCTGCTTGTAACGTGCTATCAAAGACCCTTTCAACTGTCCCCCCCCCCCTGCACGTCTTAGTTTCTAAAAATGTTTGTAAGATACTGTCAAGTGCTTTTTCGGAGGTCTGTTAATATTCGTTGTATTTTAATTGGTCAACTAGGACGTCTGAGTATATTTCGTCTTAGCTACCAGTTAACTGTGAAATAAACTATATTGGAACAAACTAATTTTCTTCGGACATAAGTTCTCCTGATACAGGAATCGAACCCGTGACCCCGTGCGTATATTGAGCCCGCAGTTACCCGCTGTTCCATCTGCAGAACCAAGTTCTGTTCCCCGTTTGAGTTCCTGTAGTTCAGTGGGTTTTATCGTCTGACCACAATCAGAGGATCATGAATTCGACCCCCTTAGGGACTCGAAGTTTTTCCTTTGAGAAAATTAGTTTTCACAGTATTTATTCAAGCTGCCAAATCTTTTGCACTAGTGTTACCTTTGGTGATTATGAAGTGGAAAAAGACCTTGCTTCTCTGTTTCTTGAAGGAGAAGTCGTGAAGAGTAACAACGGTTCAGAATTCCGCTGGGCCACCGAGCTTGAAGAACGAAACAAACTGTGGAAAGCGCGGCACAACATGTGGTACGCATGCCTTGCTCTGAAGCCTGGAACGAGGGTAGGTCGAGCCCAGTCTTTTTTACCTTTCTCCCTGACAAATACCGGGGCTCACGACAACGCAAATTAGTCCTGGGACGATTCTATCGAGACAGTTGTTCAATCATTCAAGTCTAATGTGTTGTTGGATTGTGTTTCTAGGGTTATTCTACAGACGCTTGCGTCCCAATTTCTAAGTTGCCAGAACTCATCGTTCAAGCACAGAAGGACTTGGAAACTATCGGTCTTATTGGTGAGTTACACGAGTTTTGGTAGCAGAAACAAATAGTGCTCAGAATACTTATAAAATTGCAAAACAGTCTTCGTACTTTTCAGACTACGACGCAAACTCAGTACTCCTCAAGCATGCTTACTTGGCTTGTCAAGGCGGTGAAGCCAAACCCGGAACATGGAAGTAATAAACAGAAAGTTTTTTTGGCCTGTGACTGGAATTGCAAACAACCGAACACACATGTGACAGTATCAATTTTATTTTGCTATGCGCATGCTCCAGTTATCCCTTTGGACTCCATTGGTCAGTTTAACATGTTACATAGTTCTTGGACACTTGTGTTAGTAACATAATTGCCCGAGTTTTTAAAAAAGACACTTTGAATGGAGAAAGGTCTTCGTTCAATTTTTAGAGTTCAGCAAAGGAGTATAACATTAAAAGACAAGTCGCGGCACTTAATTAAATAACAACAGCATAGAGTGACGTAGTATAACATAAGATTACACACAATGTACGGCCCTAGACAAACACAAACTTAAATTGTTGTGATTCAAATTTCCCCTTTATTAAGTTTTATTGATATAAGGTCCTCAAGAAACAAACGAGAAAGTTACACTCCCAAAGAAAACCAAGTCTTTTATGCCGTGGTTGTTCTCATACAATGTTTGTTTCAGGCCCAATTGTCGGACACGTTGGTGATGGGAACTTCCACATGTTTGTCCCGATTAACCCTGAGAGCGCTGAAGAGGTCAAGAAAGTGGAAGAACTATCGCATATATTAGGAAGGTTCGTGTTGATTTAATCTTTTTTCTAGTTTCATTAAAAACGGCTTGCATTACATGTAGTTACTAATTATTGTTAATGGTCCAAAACTGTAAGAATATCTTGAAAGTCTGTTGCGCGGTTATTTAATGTACTCCATTTAAAGTTACTTGCTCGGTAAGTTGTGACGTGTATTTAAGTATTCTTACACTAGCATTTTACAAGACTTTTCGTGAAAGCCATACTAACAATTAATTTAATTTCATTAATAACCTTTTCCGTTCCAACAGCAACGAAAGAGATAAGTTTCATGGGGTGTTATTTCAAAGATTTTAATTTAAATATTTAAACGTGTTAGATTATATAAAAATATTCCCTTGGTTGCTACAGTTTTTTCTAAAATGTGTTTGCAAATTATTTCAACCTAGTTGTATAACAGCGCTGTACGTGTGGCAAGAGGCATTATTTATGTGATTCCT
This sequence comes from Hydrozoanthus tunicans, assembly GCA_026413305.1. Lineage (NCBI taxonomy): Eukaryota > Metazoa > Cnidaria > Anthozoa > Zoantharia > Hydrozoanthidae > Hydrozoanthus > Hydrozoanthus tunicans. The sequence continues at coordinate 8,697 of JAOBAT010052719.1, forward strand.
TGGGGAATAGAACAAGATGGTGGAGTGTATTTTCTCGCTCGAATAATATTTGCAACAAAGATTGCCTCTAAAAACTGTTTGTTGTTATTATTTACTGAGAACGAGTATTGTTATCCCACAGGAGGGCCATCGCAGCAGGGGGGACATGCACCGGTGAGCACGGTATTGGACGCGGAAAACAACGACTAATGGAGGAAGAGATTGGACCTGGTGGAGTTGAGGTTATGAAGCAGATTAAACGGGCTGTAGATCCTAAAAATCTAATGAACCCAGGAATTACTTTTTCTAGTGTCTAGCTGTGTGAAAGAAAAATATATCAATCATTATAAAAATACAAATGTATAAGATATTTGTTTGTAAGGAACTACGAGTCCTGAGTGACAACTGCTCCATTGATCCTCTGATTATCATGGCCAGACATTCGAACCAGTGAGCACCTGCGGCGAGCTCTTTTAAAGTGCCAATGAAGTGAAAATCTGTATTACTTCAGTGTATATACCTTGCAGAATGAGGAATATAGATTAAAAAATTGTCAAAATCTTTTATGGTTCTAAAAATATTAACATTTAAATTTCGCAACTGATGACGTCACAAGTAGGTACATCAAATTTGCATGTTTTTTAAAGTCTGCTGCCATCCATGGACGAGTTTGAGCCAATGTTGGACCGATGGTTTATCACCTCGAGATACATCCAAAGGTTATTGATTGGCAGCAGTTTTTAAAATACGCAAAATTGTGACGTCATCAGTTGGAAATTTTTGAATGTTGATATCTCTAGAACCATGAAAAGTTTTGAAATTTTTTTTTCACCTCATTTCAGCAAGGTCTATCCACTGAAGTAATAAAACTTTTCACTTCATAGGCACATTAACTTGGTTTCTGTTCAGCAAGTTGCTTTGCTCGGTAGTGCCGTAGCCTTTCCAAATTGACAAACACAAATACAAAAATATTTAGATAAACCATAATTATATTCTTTAGGTTTAATGTTAGGCAAGTTACTAAACGATATTGTTTAGTCACATGAATTGTGACTTCTTTGATTTGTTGTAGCCTTTGCCCCAGTGCAAAATAGATTTTAGTTCAAAGTCGTGTATAAACAGGTTTTAATCTTAGTCAATAAATTTTTAAAGTAAAGTGACAAACTGTAAATTTGATGAAAAAGATAAGCACCTTAATAAATATTTCGTCAAGAAAATGAGTAGAACACTAAAAAGATTTTCACGACAAACCTATTTACGCTAGTTAGTTTCTTCTTCTTTTAATTACAAGGACAATGCTTTCATCTCAATCTTGCTGTAAAGCTCTGTTAACTTACGGCTAATCTAATCTTCTCTTCCTAAGGACTATGCTTTCATCTCTACCCTTCTTTGGAGCCAAACTAACTTAAAACTAGCTTTGGAGCCCAACTATCTTTAAACTAATTATAGGAATCGTTGCTTTTAGCGAACAATCGAGACAAGAACGATTGCTTTAATTTCAAATCGTTGTATTACAAAGAAAATGTTCTCATAAACCCTAGAATAACCATATACCACAAGATACTAAAAGTTTTTCTACCTAAAAGCCCTACTTTGCTGTGGCCTTCTGAAACAATTTCCTTAAGGAAAACATATAAGCAGACATTCTCTCTTTTTCATCAGAAAGCAAGTCCTAATATTATATTTCAGGCCCTTGAGCATTTTCACATTTCACATTTGTTGTAGTTTTCTGGTAGATTTTCTTCAGGAACTACAAGTGAGGCAAGCAGACAACCTCCATTTGTTATCACCGAACATGTCCTAATATTTTCTATCACGTGTCATACAAAACATTTCGAACCCTAAAGCACTTTTTGCAGTTCATCTTTGTTGTAGTTTTCTGGTTAGGAACTTCAAATGAGACAATTAAGCAGACATTCTCCCTCTTTTACCAGCAAACAAGTCCTAATGCTATATACCATGTGCCACACAAAATATTTCTAACCCTAAAATTTTTCACAGTTAATCTTTATCGTAGTTTTCTGGTTGATTTTCGCCAGGGACAACGAATGAGACAAGTGGACAATCTCCTTTTGCTATCACCGAACAAGTCCTAGTATTTTTTTACCACGTGTCACAAAACATTTCAAACCCAAAGGCATGTTTCACAGTTCATCTTTGTTGTAGTTTTCTGGTAAGTTTTCTTCAGGAACTACAAATGAGACAAGCGGACAATCTCCCTTAATGTTCTGACAGAACAGCTTCTCAATGGTTGCAGTGTTGATGATCTCCATTCCAATCTCTCCTCCAAATGTCGAGGGTTTCCACCACTTTTCGCTACAGATAGGGTTCGAGTACAGACCAAACACAGAGAGGGCACCGCCCAGAGCCACGACTGTCAGGCCTGTCATAGCATCGAGTGCTCTTTTCTCAAGAAGTAATCCTGGATAGTATTCGACGGCGTCCACCGAGCCGTACAGCTTCTCCAGTTCAGCAGCCAGCTCCTTTTCACCTGCAACACAACAAGAAGCCACCTGGATACAAAAACTTTTTCTCCCTACTACTTGGATACTCTATCATTTCCTTCAAAGCATCTGGACATTCTATTGTTTCCCTCAATTGACCTCGATACCCTATCATTTCCCTCGAACCACCTCGATACCCTATCAATTATACCTCAAACCACCTGGATACCCTATCATTTCCCTCGAACAACCTGGATACCCTACCATTTTCCTAAACCATCTAGATGCTTTATCGTTTTTCCCTAAACCACCTTGATACTTAATCATTTTCCTCCTACAACTTGTATACTCTCATTTTCCTAAACAACCAGGATACCCTACAATCAATTCCCTCAAACAACCTCGATGCCCTATAATATCTCTAAACCATCTGGATACCCTATTATTTCTTCTACAAAAACCTGGATACCCTATCCTTTTCCTCAAGCAACTTGGTTACCCTAGCATTACTCCCAAACAACCTGAATACCCTATAATTATTCCCGAACTAACTGGGTACCCTATCATTTCCCTCAAACAACCTGAATACCCTATTATTACTCCCAAACAACCTGGATACCCTATCATTTCCCTCAAACAACCTGAATACCCTATCATTACTCCCAAACAATCTGGATACCCTATAATTTCCCACAAACCACGTAGATACCCTAGCATTTCCCTCAAACCAGGATTCACTGCAACTTTCTTCAGACCACCTACACTATCCTGTCCATAATAGTGAAGTGACTCCGACAAAGGTGAATCTGACTAGTTAAAAATACTGCGACAAAGCTTGAAAATAACGATGACAAAAGTGTAATATAACGGCAATAAAAATAACATTGACTGTAACAGTGACAAAAAAATAAACGACAATGACAGTGGTAATGACAATGGCCGACAGTGATAGTTGTATTTAGAATGAAAGTGAAGAGGACATTGAATACGACAAGAAACGAAGACAATGACTGTGGCACATGAAGCCTCAGCTAGAGCAACGAAGATCGCAACCTCGACAACGAAGGCTTGCAGAAACACACTTTCAATTTGCGTTTATGACTTGTTTGTTTCTCCGAGTTACGCGTTATGAACAGAAAAAGATCAAGGTTTCCTTCTCATAAGGAATACTCCACTTTATAGCATTGGATTTAAATAAAACTTATATTAAGTTTGTGTCCATATCAGCAGCTTAAATTCGATAATCCCAAAGAAAAATATAACACAAAGCAATTTAGTTTGACTATTTCTACAGTTTGAATTTCTCGTCCGCCGCCATTTTGAAATGTTACTAGTTTTGTTTGTAGTACCAGCCTGCACTCTCGATGAGTACAATAACAATGAACAAGTGGGGGTATGGCACTGCAGCAAAAAACACGTCACATTTCAAAAATGGCAGCGTGCGGGAAAAAATGAAACTAATTTGCTTCGTGTTAGATTTACGAAAAGAATTATTAGTTTTGTGCTTCTGATACGGACATAGAATTAACAAAAGTTTTATTCGGGACCAGGAATGATATACAGGGGAGAATTCCTTTAACGGAAATTGAAAACCCTTTCAGTAGGTCGTTTCGTAGCCATCAAGAGCTCCAAAACTTTAGCTCTGTTAAGACCACGGCGCGTAGCTGTAGCTTTTTATAACAATCACGGTGCAATTCAACCGCAAAGCTAATCCTTTGTTGCCTTCATTGTGGTCTTTGCCATTGTTTCTAGTAAAGTTTTTTCCAACTGAATTAATATATTAGTGCTAAAAATTAACAAATTTAGAGATGAAAAATGACAGTGGTACCTGTTAATTCTTCGAAAGAAGAATACGGTTTTAGGTCGAAATACTTTCTGTATTCGTTAAATGGTTGGAGACGAAGCTCTCTTCCTTCTTTAATCAGCATTTCTGCGATGTGCAGGGTGGCGGTACCGTGGTTGCGAGGTCCAATCTGTCAGTCGATTGTAAAGTACGTCGTTAAAATTTCGCTGTAAGCTGGAACAGAAGCTAATTGGTTGTTTTTAGTTTTACTACGATTACTGCAAGACAAATTACGCTCAAATTGTGATCAGCGCCTACGACTAAGTCTTTTGCGTGGTCTTCATTTGTCACACTGTCCGATAAAAACACTTTGAAAAGCATGTTACAACCTGTAAAATTTTAGGAGCTGTTACTCAATGGTTTAATCCTTTACTTAGCACAACGTTTCAAAAAGAAACCGCGTTATAAAAGGGCCTGTGCTAAGGATTGTCACCTTCAGCTGTCACTCAATGTCCGAAGAGAAATGGCACAAAACAAGGAGATTATTCGTGTGTAAAATTGTTTCACATAACATATGAACAGAACAACTAAATACTTGATTCAATTTTTGTTTCAAACAGAAGAAAATTCAAGCGAAAGACAAGAAGAGACACAAGCGAACTGTGAGACACGTTTTACTGATGAACAAGAACGTATAGGAGGTGGGGAGACAAGGTACAAAACTTCAAAGAAATTTCTTAAAGAAACAAAGAACACAACGGAACGAACTCTGCTTGCGTTTCTTTTCACCATTGCTGTTGGTAAGAATTTGATACGAATGCTTAGTTATTAGCGGTTATGAATTTCTTTATTTTTGTCGCTCATGCATACAGATGTTGTACCGCCTCTTGGCTCAAAATATGCGTTTTTAAAGGTGAGAGATGTGGTTGGAGCTAACCTTTTATAACGCGGTTTCTTGTTTAAAGCATGCCAGGCTGCAAGCCACTTCGGTGTGGTACGAGTAATCTTTTTTCAAAAAGCGATTTTGTCCTTTCCAGCAATGTATTGAGTAAAGTAGTTTATGTGGCTTTCGCGCCATGCTGCAGTACAAAGCAATTCAGAACGACACACAAACCAGTTCAGATTGGTACACGTAATCAATTTCTACATGTCCTGTAATGTATCTGAAAAAGGTACTGACTATACTCTTAGGGCCATGCTCAAAAACCAGTTCAGAGCGGTGTACACAAAACCAGTTCAGATTGGTACACCTATTTTTTTTTTTGTTTTACAGACAACTCTTGCATTTCCTGGAATCTAGCTAGATAGCTTTATTTACCCCCTTAATTTACAGGTACTGTAATAAAATAAAGAAAACTAAAATTGTACATGAGGGATTGGTTTCCTATAATAACCAGTAGGTTAAAGTGCTAGGAAGCCAAAATTACATAGAGTCAATTATATATATTGGAACGGTTACACGTACGATAAACACTAGTCTCTGTGTCATACTGCAAAACCAGTTCAGATTTGGTACACCTATTTTTTGTTTTACAAACAACTCCTACGTTTCTTGGAACCTGGATGGATAAAGAGTCGACAATGGTCTCTGTGCCATGCTGCAAAACCAGTTCAGAGTAGTTTACAAAACCAGTTCAGATTGTAACCTATAACCTTTTCTTACAAAGCAATTCCTACCTTCCCTGCAATCTGCCTGGACAGGGCATCAACGAAAGCCCTCATGCCGTGCTGCACAACCAGTTCCGAATGGTACATATAATCTTTGAGCTCAAAGTTGGTTCCACTAATGTTGAATGTGTCTGGCATCAACGGATGCCAATGGTACATGTGCGCAAACTCCACTGGCGTGGCGTACGTGTAGCGGTGTTTCTGCCAGTGAACGATTTCTGGACGGAACATCAGCTTGAACTTGTAGTTACTGATGTGCTGGACGTAGTCTTCAATGACTATTTTGATGAGTTCACCTAAGGAACAAAGGTTAGTTCATTAAAACTGCGGCAACTATACTAAGAATTATATTAAAAAAAAGGTTAGGTTCTATATTATGGTGGGAAGCCCATTGAAATGTCCCTTTCCCTTTTCTGTGATCGGAGAGATTTCTTTGCCAATCTTTCTCTCTCAAGCCTCGCTACCTTTTCCTTTTTGTCTTCTTTGTTTTAACTTCGGTTTTCTCTCGGTTAAACTCCTCTCCCATCTGGTTGCTGTCTTTCGGTAATATAATTAAAGTGCATATGAAATGAAAGATTTTATTACTTCAGTGAATAAACCTTTATGAATGAGGAATAGCGGTGAAAACAATTGTCAAAATCTTTTATGGTCCTCCAGATGTTAACATTTAAAGTCAACTGATGACGTCACGAGTGGTGCCGACAAATTTACATTTTTTTTAATCTGCTGCCAATCCATAACCTTTGGATGAATTTGAGCCAAACTTAGGCTAATAACCTATTTACCTCTAGATACACTAGAGGTCTAACTTTGGCTCAAATCCCCCCAGGACAGAACACAAATCCATCGCAGGTTAGTCCCAGCAAGGAGGTCTGGCTGGGGCTCGAACTCGCGCCTCTATTGAGTGACCTTTACTTAAATCGTAACACTTGGGTTGAAACTTTTCCTCATCAACTCACCAAGCACGATAAGTTTTGCCGTCTGGAAAATTCTTTCGTCATCATACTCGGGGTGCTCCTCTATAAGAACATCACAGACACGGTTGTGCTCTCGCATCCAGATCGTGGAATAAGCAAACAGCCCTGGTAAGAGTGCGAAAAAAGGGTGTCCCAGAGCGTAGCGATATTTCTCGGGGGTACCCTCTGGGTAGGGCATGTGCACGGGAGCGTCTTTCACAGTCACAGGCCATTCTTCGCCATCGATTATCTGCGTCACCAAACAAATAAATTTAAATTATTTGGGTAAAGACTCGAGGCTTCTTTGACTAAACGAGTCACGCAAGTACAACAGTAAGACTCGCAGTCTACCAACCGAGGCCTTCTACGGTTTAAACGTCCTCTAAAAAGGAGCAAAGAACTTACCATTTACAGATCACGAGAAGATAGCACCTCTTTATTCACTCCTCATTTCAAACCCTCTTCTCTCGTGTAAATATAAGAGACCTTAAGCACAAGGCGTCCGTCTTGCCACGGAGGCCAACCGGAAATCAAATACCAGTAGTTGACGCGTACTTGCACATGTCATGCAGTCGTGTAGACCGTCACAGAGGTCGCCAAGACGTTTTCCACCTCCGTGACGATCATGTGTGCAAGTACGCGTCAACTACTGATATTTGATTTCCGGTTGGCCTCCGTGGAAACCCGGACGACTAATGTCGAGGTAATCCCAAGACACGTTTCTAGCCCAGCTATAGTCCAAATGTTTAAAACAATGTAGCAAGTTTTTAAAATTTTGAAAATCCCAAATCTAACAGTTGATAAGTCTTTCTCAAAGTATACTTTTAGATCAAGTTGTCAGAAATAAAAGAAAGATTACCTGCATTTTGAGTTTGCCGTCTTTGTGGCTCCGCAATGCATCCTGTGTCTTTATATCAATTCCATAGATGTTTGATACGTCAATCTGTGCAGGTCAAGGAAATATGAGTATGATGACAACGAGAGGAGAAGCTAAGTAATCAAAATTTGTGCCTGGGAACGAGGCTAAGTTCATTGTAGTTGCTAAAGAGATTGATCTTTGTCTTACCGCTCGGTTTCCCCAAGAGAATCCGGGTCCTTTCTTAAAATCAGTCTTGAAAAATGTGTGAGAAAAGTGTTGTGCAAAATACGGGAACAGCATGCTTGATCGGATAGGTGAAGGAATGAACTTTCTCCTCTTGAACAGTTTCTCTGAAACAACTTTGATCTCTGGCAGCTCTTTTTTTCCTGATTGGACAAATGACAAAAAAACATGCTGTTATGCGCTTTGTGACTTTTTTTGTATTCGGAGAGAACAGCAAACTCTCGATACTAAAGCCAACACGTTTGTAACATGATTTATATTCTTTATTTAATGCCAACTTGGCTACACACGTCATTAACTCTGGTCCATAAACCCTCTCCGACGTAGTAATTTAAAACTGCATGCAATTTCTAACCTGAAGAGTCATATTGAGGTGAATCAATGTATGAGAAGTTAAATGGCGAGCTGGAGACCGTTTTGAAAGCATAGCTGAGTACTGTGGTAGTGAAAGTGATCCTAAGGAGGGAAACTGGGGACGAGACTAGCCAAATGTGGCTCCTCTAGTGTATATTACCAGCGTGACCTGTTTACGTACGTGCGCACAGCTCGAAGCCATGAGACGTTGGGATGTACACGTCGCTTTGTCTGTCAGGACGAGATTTTGATGTTTTCACGCGTTGCGTTCACAACGTGAAGTCTTCTTCTTAGGACCTCGAGCTGTGCGGGCGCACGTACTAACAGCAGTCAAGTTGAAGTCGCGTTGTCTATGCTAAGTTTATATAGTATGTCTCACTTATGTCTTACCTTCAACGCCCATTGGTGTTGGACAGTCTTTGGGCACCGGTGGAAGGATACGAGCGTAATAGGAGCTATTGAAGTGTGACTCGGTAGTGATGTATTCATAGCCGGATGTCCAACGAACTGGTGAGTCGACCTTCTGTTCACGATCTACGGCATTGATAACGATAACAATAACGATATGAACAATGATGAAAACAATAATGATAACGATAAAGATAACAATAACGAGAATGAGAACGAGAACAGTAACGAGAAAAAGAGCTATAACGATAACGATAACTATAAAAGTAACGAAAACGATAACAATAATAACGACAACAATAACGAAAGCAATAATGATAGCGATAACGAAAACGATAATAATAATGATAATGATAATGACAATGGTAACGATGACGATGATGATAATGATAAGGCTACGCTGATGACCCAACTTCCACTTTGCAATCAGAAAGGTAAAAAGCGCTTTAGATGCCAAAACGTACCTAGCACTGTCACCTGCATTAGCTTCTGCCTTACAAAGTCCAGGCTGTTGATAATTGACCAAAACCATCCAAAGTTAACGAGGAGGTAGTGCTCCGTTTCAGGAGTTGGCTTGAAAAACTTGGTAATCCGTGTCCACAGAAAAGCTGTGTGTGAACGAAATTAAAACATTCATAACTCACACTTATCACACACTACAGCGCGAGACCTTCAATTGTCTGGATTGTTAACTGTTATAGTAGTTTATTTGTCAATGGCGCATGCGCAGCGGTTAGGGTAATCGACTCCGCGAGAAGATTGGATGAAAACAGTGTTTACGCATTCTCATGTAAAACTCTTTTTGGCCAATCAGAGCGCGCGTACTATTTGAATGATTTTCTTTCATTGTTATAAATCTCTAATACTTTAAAACGATCTTTACTCACGTGTTTCACAGAATTTTCCGTAATAATTCAGATTGGCACAGTCGCAGATGAATTCTCCAGTTTCTCCTTTGGTCATACATATTCCGCCATTTTGGCAGGGGAACGAACAGCAAGGGTTTTCTAAAGCAAAACAGAAATTCAGCAAAGATGCAAGTCTTAAAATGCATGTGAAGTGAAAACAACGTATTGCCTCAGTAGATAAACTTTGCTAAAGCAGGAACAGCGGTGAAAAAATTTTGTCAAAATCTTTTATTGTTCACGAGATGTTAACGTTTAATGTTCTCAACTGATGACCTCACTTGTGGTTCAGACAAATTTGCATTTTCTTTAAAAAAATCTGCTGCCAACTCTAATCTTTGAATGAATTCGAAGATCTATCTACCTCGAGACGCACCATCAGTCCTAGTTTGGCTCAAATTTAATTCTTAAATTGTTATTTCCTTATTATTTGTAAATAAAAAGAGCGGTTAGAAATATTATTTTTTATTTTATTTTATTAGCTTCACCATATACGAAAAAGAAAAAAAAATGTATATAAGAAACAATTAGACATACGTGTCCACTTACATTGATATGTATTACGTACAAATGCTAGAAAATAAACATAAAAAAACAGCCAGGGCTACCACACAGAATTGAGCCAATTACTGCGGACCAACCAATTGTTATGAAGAACATGCACATTTCAAGTGTCAGATCAAAATTTCAACCTGGTAACTGGTTTTTAACTACCTTCACTTTTAGAAAGAGCTTGTAGCGATTACCTTTCCCAGTGGCTTGTGACAACCAGAACACCGACACCACAAACACGAACTTGATAAGCATCGTTTCCTTGATAAGGCAATAAACTATTATTTAAAAAGTACATCTATCGAAGCTAAAATGAATAGTTGCTTTAAAAGAAACCACTTGAGTTATTAGCGTTCAACCAGGGCCCAGTTGTTCAAAGGTTGACTAGCTGACAAACCCAGGGATAGAGTGTTTACTTACGTTCATATTACCAACCTTGCAGATGACTGATCTGAGCTGTAATTTTAGAGTTAACAAGTTTTTCTGTAGAAAACCTAAACAATTTATTGTATAAACCTTTTAAATTATTCCTTTTTTTGTTTTCATTTTTATAGTTTATAGTTTATTCATATTATTCTATACAGATCTCCATTTAAACCAGCTATGCTGAACTGGAATTTCTGTTTAAATAACATAAATTAATTGATTAATTATTAATTAAAAATCGTTAACTTTCCTTTGCGAAGAATTTACTGTTTAAATTTTGAACAAACCAGCCCTAGGGTTTTGTGTCTTATAATGGTGGTGAGTTATTGGTTGAAATTGGTGAATCTAATCTACTACTTTATTAGGATAATCAGTGAACAAGAACCATGTCAGTGATTGAAGGCCAAAGCATGTATTGATATCGCTTCCTTGATATCGCTACCGTTTATCTATACCGACTCATTGCAAGAAATATCATCCAACCTCTGATATGGTTTGTGGTTTATTCACTACAACGATAATGCTTTAATTACTCAAATATTCGTCGTCATAAAAAGTTGACAAGAACGCCTGAAAGAAAGAGAGAGGGATATACCACTTCGCCGAGCACGCTCCCCGTTCAAATCCTCGCCAGGTGCATTTGACAGTTTTACTTTTGCTCGCCAACAAAATTTTTTCAAAAGAGAGAAAAACTTTCCTTTTTGTCGGTATTAGTTCTTACTAAAATTCGTAACGAAAAAAAAGGTTTTGGTATATTTTGGCCGACAAAAGAATTTTTTTTGGTTATCGTTACAAACTCAGTTCTAGCTACGCTACTTGGAAACTTTCTTCGTTACTATTACTTATATTTTGGAAACCAAAGGTAAATAAACATTTCCTCCATTTCCTCATATTAAAAACTGTTGTTTCTTGCCAATTGTTTGAACTAGTATAAAACGCCTTCAATTCCTTCCAAAACAGCGGCGAAAAAAAACCCAAATATAATCACTTTGCAAATTTGCTACCATGTCGCGCATGAAGTCGAGGCATTGTGTGTCAGCGACGAAATCCAGCTTGTGCCCAACTTGTGAACAACGGCAATACTGATTAGTATGCGTTCTCCTTGGTCTAACACAACGATATATCGACGCCCGGCTTATTTCAGCTCGGACAGACCTAGCACTCGAATTGTTTGTAACAAAAATATATACTTCTGTGAATCGGAATAAAGCCAAAAGTTTTACGCTTGGCTTGTTTAATTTGGAGTGTTTTGCTATAGACAGTAGTCAAAGAAATTCTTCCTCCATTACGAATTTAACATGTGTCTTCTTTGGCATGCCCGCAGCGCAATCGTTGGGATATTCATTTGGCTCACGTAAACTCGTGCACACTGGCGTTAATGCCTGATACACAGACCAGGGGGGCGGGCACCACGATAGTTTTCTGGCTATAACAAAAGTAACTTTGAATAGGAATTTCAGATTTTAGTACGAACTATTTCAATCGCCACTATGCCCCTATGTTTTGTAAACACTTAATAAATACCTCAAAACGATTTATATGAGAAGAACAACCGATACAAGAATGTCATGTTCTTTCTGCTAATTTTTAAAGACTGGGAGGAAGTTTCTAATTTAGCAATCGACTACTTACACTTCCAAAAATATCATTTATCTAGCTATCATCATTTAGGAATCATCGTGGGAAAGCCATTGTGCATTTATTCTTAAACTATATATTAGATTATTATAAAACAGGTTGTTTTTCCAACATTTGAGGGATCCTCTCGGGTTATTTAGAAACATACCTTCTCAAGTGTTGAACGTCTTACGGCAATCTAGACGGCATACTAAGCGCGTCACCACACACTAAACCAAAGGGTTCTCCTGGCTTGTTAATTATTCAAGAAATTTCAGACCAATCAGGGAGCCAGATTTGGTCACGTGGATGAGTCTTGGCACCCAGTAAAGCACTCGTGGGAGTGTCTCAACCAATTCCAAGCACACATGAGTGTTGAACCGATTGAAATATATTTCTTGCTGATTAACATATTTATAAACCACACAATTTCACAATGCATGTCACATTCTAGTTTTATAAATTCCAATCATACATCATCCAAATTTAGTTCAACTCGTTTTGTTACTTTGTCGCTTACAAGCTTACAACCGTGAACTGTACATTTAATTAACTAAATTAACTGGATCAGTAAACTTAACAGACGACGCTCGTTTTTTCGCTCAAGCTCGGGCGCTAACTATCGGACTATAACAAATCATCATGCTAGCTGCATAACTTTCGTATTGTTTCATTTAAGAAGCCATACAAAAAATACGTACTGCATGAGCCGGATTATCAGTTCTATTATGTGATGAGTATTACAATGAACAATGCAATCAACACGTCTATTTTGATCGACTGAGAAGCTATTCTAAAAACTTGTTCTTTGTGTTTGAATGGAGGTTCCAAACATGCACCTCGAAACAATAAAAGCACTCGGCCGCTTCCCGCCATTGTGCATTCATAGTTTCTCAGTGTATGAAACCCCCATTCAAACACGAAGTACAAGTTTTTAAAATATTACTTGATATACTTCCAAAAGTTCGTGGCAAAATAATGCCATTCGTATTCAACATGTCCTTTATACAAACGCTGTTGACTTTTGAAGCCCGTAACTTTACTGAAAAAAGATCGGTACTGGATGTTGTTGACCGACGCCCCTGCTCCGCTCTTTTTTTAAGAACCTTTTTTATAAGAACACGTGGGTAAAAAACGCCAAAAATTTAAGAACATGTTAAGAACATGCTGCGGCTGAGAAGGCCCGCCTTAAGTCGGGCGACTTAGAGCGACTTATTGCGACTTAAGGCGACTTAAGGGAACATAAGACGATTTAAGTAAAAACTGGGTGAAAAATAGCGATTTAAGGCAACTTAAGGCAAATTAAGGCGACTTAAGGCGATTTAAGGAAAAATGGTGTGAAAAAGTGCAATTTGGGGCGCGACTAAAGACGATTTAAGGAAAAAAGGAGGTCAGTGAAACATAACTGCGACTTAAGGCGACTTATGCACCCGGAATAAGCCTCTGCGACACGGTGAAGAAAATTTGTTTATGCTGATAACCTATTGCAAATAGTTCATACAGTGTTATCAAAAATATGCTTTTCGGTGGGCTTCTTGACTAAAGTCCCCAGATAATATTGAATTTTGCATGTTTTTTCATTAACCAAATCGCAGTTCTACGGGTATACGCTATACAAAAAAGTACCACATATGGTGCATGTATTATTCATATTGTCTTAAATCAGCAAGATAATTTGAGAACATGTCTAAGAATATTTGTGTTAATATTTGTCATTAATTTTTCTTTTAATGTCCCGAAAACGAGCGTTCAGCTACAGTCGAAATATTATGCGACGTTCCTATAAAAAAAGAGTATAGTTAAAATGCAGGAAGTTTGGTTAAAAGTCAAAAACAATGAAGCATGAACGCCTTGTCTTTATTCTCCATAAGTCTTGTTTTGTTGACATATTAATAGAAATTATAAATATATCAAAACACTTTATAATTATGGGAGAAGAATAGCACAAGCAAGGACATTGTTTTCTACTACCTTAATTAATTCTATTCTGTATTTGGTGTTTCGCACGAACCACGCTAAAACCGAGTGCCGTTGCATTCAACACTTTTCAAACTAGTCGGCTTAAACCTAGGTATCATGAACTTTGCTCGTTTGGAAATTTCTATTTAAATGAAGTTTCTGGGTAAATGACAAGCTGTCAAGTGGCTGGCAAAAGCATGCACCGAACCACAGCGTTATCGTTTTGTAAAAGACAGTTGGAAGCCGTGCGCAAGCACTTCTAGACAAACGTCACGGGAAATGTGAAAAGTTATTGTCAAACTCATTTTATAAGAACGTCTTAATTTGAGTGCTTATTTTTGAGCTGAGGCCGAGTGTTCCTAGTTTTTACTAATGCTCTTTAAATTATCTTAAATATAACTTTTATGTAACTGAATGTGCAGTTCTCACTTTTTTTTGTACGAACAAACAGGAAGTACAAAAATTCTCTACTCGAGACCGACAAAAAGAAACATGATTATAATAAAAAAGAGTTAAAAACAACATCACTGATTAAAGGCCATGTTGCATTGACGAGCGTTAGCTGAATAAGAATGCAATTATTTTTATATGGCCTTATGTGCACAACTTAAAGTAAAATCCTTGGCGATTCCTCAGCCTCAATATGCAAATAGAATGTTTGCACCATATGTCCACTTTTGAAATCTCTTAGGGACTCTAAACAAGTGACTGGCACCAGCGTTTGAATTTTAAATGTCATTATTCTCCTGAAGAAGAACCACAGGAAAGGGTTCGAAATTTTGGTCAGTATTTTTTAAAGTTTAAAAACTCTTTTAACAGATCAGTTTAAACACAACACATGCTATATTATTATGAATACTGACCACCTTCAACGAAATGCTCTTAAACTTTGGACATGGCTCAGCTTCGTGCTCTTGCAAATAAAGGTTCTTATAAAACAAAAGTGTGTATATGTTGTTACATTGACGCTTACTAGATAGTTTTGCTCGAGCGAGAGAGAAATTTGCCTTAACCTAAGACGATTGATTCACATAATTAATTATCAAATACGGCACACCATTCTAACTTTTCCAACCGTATACAAGAGGTTGTTTATCGAACATGTTTATTGAACTCTAAAACCATTTGAGGAACCCTCTCGGATTAACTAGAAACTTACCTTTCTCGAGTATTGGGTAAATGTCTGATGTTTCTACGATCCACACTCAACGCGCTACCAGACACCAAAGGGTTCTCGTGACTTACGTGTTAGATTATAGATCAATACAGGAAGTCTCGGCCAATCAAACTGCGCAGGAAATTTGGTTAAAGTCAAAACAATGTCTGATAAATTTTACTATCCTCTATATTTTACTAGTATGGAAGATTTTGAGAACGTAAATGACCCTAGAAAAATTCTACAAGAGATATCTACTGAAAATTGTAATCAGAAAAACAAAGCAGTGCCAGTTGAGTTTTCAGCAAATGGAGAAATTGGAGACATGCAGTGAAATTCGCGCCATTAACAAAATTAACACCACAAACAGCGTCACGTTGCAGACGTGCGCACACGTACGGTCCAAGTTGAAACAATTTATTGACGTCACTTATTTACCGAGTGCACGAGTTGGTTTAACATTATCGTTGATATTTTTGGTATGAAACAAATGCTTTTTATCGAAAAAATACAAAAAGTGATTAGCCAGTTATGAAAAATCGTAATAACCTCGCTCCTTCAGTCTGTTTAGTAAAAGGCCTCGGGCAAAATAATCCCTCTGACAGACTACTAAAATGTTTGTCACAAATTGGTTGTAACGAAATATATGTTTAAAAAACATTTTTATGTGAATCAGAATAAAGATGAGTCGCCAAATGCTTCACAAACGACTTGTCTATAGTGTTTTACTATCGACACTTGTCCAAGCTGTTCTTCCGCCATTGTGAAACTAACACAATATCTGTCTTGCAGCGCTCGTGGGGCCATCCGCTTCTGAAAACAAAGTGTCTCCTTGTTGTGTTTGCCGGTAACGCCTGATCGGGCGCCTGATACGCCAGCCAAACCATGTGAGCTCTTTCTTAACTAGAATTCTATTTATTTGTGTGAATTAGCTTTTTGTCTCTGCACTTATGGGAAGATGGCAAGAGAGTTGCCGCTAAACCATTTTTTAACTGTCACAAAGAGAATCGTTTGCGTTTCAGAATGAATTCCTTATCTTTATTCATATTTGTCAGTGTTTTGTTGACACGTTGAATTGAATGAAACTCGGAACACCTCAAAACACTTTACAGGAGAAGAACAACAGATGCAAGACTAGATGTCGTTCCTGTCAGTACCTTAATTCTATTCTGTATTCGGTGTTTCACGCATAACCAATCTAATCTATACGTATTCATACAACTGCATTTTAATATCGGCTAAAACAAAGAAACCTTGTAAACACCTCTTTTGTTGAAAGTTTCTGAATTAGAAGTCCGCGCTAATAATAGGTTGTCGAGTGGCTTAGCAAGAGCACCAAAACACAACGTTATTGCTTTGCAAAACAGTATTGCTCAGTTGTTACAGGAACTAAAACACCTCGGGAATAATTGGTAAACAACTGCATCAACAAGTCTGATAAATGAACCGTGTCGATCGCTAGCACGTTTAGATCTTGCCGGAAATGTGAAAACTTGTTGAATATATTGTTACTTTTACGCCTATACTTACTAGTTTTTCTGGAGAAAACAAAGTTTCGAAGAACTTAACCAAACAGAATTGCTAATTTTTTTCCTAATTATCGTTTGCAAGTTCAAGCTAAGTGACCGCCATTGTAACTCTTTGCAACTCTATAATTATATATAATAGGCCGGGGTTATTTATCCAACATGTTTGAAAACTCTACACTTATTTGAGGAACCCTTTAGGAGTAATCGGCAACATACCTTCTCAACTAAAAATGTCCGATGCTTCTACGATATTTTCATCTTAATCCCAACTTCGCAGCATGCTAGCAAACAGTAAATAGGTCTCGTGACCTATATAATTATTATTTGATATAATGGCAACGCTCGGTTGCACTGTCAAACGAGGAATAAAGTTGAATAGCGGAAACGGTGGAAAAAGTGGTAAAAAGCGGAAGTGGCGGCAATAATAAGAAAATGAACAAAGCAAGAAGGTAATAATCAGAAGTGAACAAGACTGAAGAGGAAAAGGCGGGAATGGCCAGAAATGAGCCAAAGATAAAGACAGGGAATACACGGAATTCTAAACTTATCAACCTCGAATGTTGCATTTCTAGTGTTCTGATTGACTCACGTACTCACTCTCGGTTATCAGCTGATATATCGAATTGACCATATATGGAAATTGACTGTGTTGGGCTGAAAATGCTGAAATATGGGTCTGCATAAATTTTAGATGTCCTTTTCAATTGAAAACTCGATTTAATCTAATTTAATTTAGTTTAATATTGAATTAAAACTGTTATAATTATTTGTTATTATTATACTTATATTATAATTATTATTAAAATTATTATGATATTATTATTAATAATATTGTTAATATTGATGTTATTATCAATTTTTTTTTTAGTTGCGTTATTGTCTATCGTGTAAACAAACTGTCTTTAATTCATTAACTTTAAATCTTTAGATATATATTAGGAATAGATTAGATAAGTTCTAATTTTATATTGTATTTTTTAGCCAGTTTATGTATTTTCATTTTCATCTTATTAGAGGACCTCCTTGAAAACCACTCAATGAGTGCCAGGAGCTTTTCTCTGTAAAGATTATTATTATTATTATTATTATTATCATTATTATTATTATTACTATTATTATTACTAGTACTATCATTATTATTATTATTATTATTATTATTATTATTATTATTATTGTTATTATTATTATTATTATTATAAAAAATCATTCCATTTGCGCTAGCCCGTTGTATATGAGATTACTTTATAAAGCAACTTTATAAAGCAAACTCGTCGCCACCCACCTCTTCGGCTATTTACCATCTCATTTATCCAATCCGCGCTCTTGGAATAATTGTTTAAGAACCGAAATGGATAAAAAAACAAAATATCTGTATAAAAGATTGAGGAAGTCAGTAAAATTGACCTACTAGAAGAAGGCGGGGAGGCGGAAATTAAAATAAAAATATTTTTATCGATTGAGACGATATCGATCGCATAGTTATTTTTTTCTTCACATTTATACTTAATTCTGCTTTCATGTTGATACATTGATTGATCGAGTTTGCCCTCTGTCTGTCCTGCAGGCCTTCCCTTCCCCTTCTCTGTCTAGCCTGCACCTATTCTGGAGAATATCTAGAACTGTATAGGTAAACATAGGTATGAATATTCTTTTAAACCAAACGTTTTCGATCATTGCGGTCTGACCTTCAGAGTTATCAGGAGGAATTATTGATATACAACCTAAGAGAGGAATAATCTATTTAAGAAGTGTACCTATTCTGGAGTTGCAAGCGTTCCGTGAGAACATCTAGAACTGTATAGGTAAACATAGGTATAAATATTCTTTTAAACTAAACGTTTTTGATCAATGCGATCTGACCTTCGGAGTTATCAGGAGGAATTAATGATATACAACTGTGTTATCTCCAGTAAGAAGTAAACCAACTTTTAATCAACATTTGTGATTTTGTGGAAAATTTTTAAGTGAACGGGGCCACATTTCCCAACAGAACATTGCCAGAGCAGCTACTATACCCATTATGCACAGAGAAAGAAAAACTGTTATGTTCCACCATAATTCATGTTAGGCGGTTATATACCCCACAAGGTTCACGCTGTACCAGTTGTTAGGCCCCCCGTCGTTATAACTCGACGTGACGTCGAAAACAATCTGTGCAGGCAGACTGGTGTTCCACGGAAGCATCAGTTCGTAGTACAGCGTGTTGGCGTAGATATCGAAGTGCGTGTTCACAACAGAAACTTATCAAAGGGCATTCTACTCTTACGCCTAATGTAGGCGATTTAAGGAAAAAGGGGGTGAAATGGGCAATTTAAGGCGAGTGAAGGACGTCCCGAAACAGGCCTCACTTCCCTGGCCGTCAGTTGAGGAAGTTGTCCAGTGTTGCTTCTATTTCTTTTGCAAGTGCAACAGCCTCCATTTCCGGTAACCTCGAACAGTCCAGTGTTCTTTGCACTGCGTAGCACGAGCTTATTGGGTCAGTCGATTGCATGTCAGAGCCCTTCCACGTGTAAGCGTGCATTGATGCGTGTCGTTGATCGTCACGCTCACAAACGCGACTAAAATACATCACTCTACATAACGTTCTTAACCTTAAATTTTATTCCACTAAACGCTTGGCAGAAAAGGCCAGAAACCGAATAAACTACAAAGCCAGCACTGTTTTGGGTATTTTGTATAAACTTGGGGGTATAAAACTTTTTAAAAAAGTGTGTGAAGATAAGATAGGTCGTGGATTTTGTAAAGGTCGGGCCCAGACCGGGATGTTGACCAACTAATACTTTTAATTCACAAACCTGAAGTTAACGGAACCAAATAAACTTTACTAACTAGTACTTGGCTGTTTCTTAGTTGTCATCACTACTTTCCGCATTACTATTATCATTCTTCTTCTTCTCACCATTATCAGTGTTGTTATTCTTGATGTTATTTTAAAAGTTAACAGTTTTTTATTTACCACTTTAGATTACAAACGAATTTTATGTTAAACAAGTTTCTTACAAATGTGGAAGGCGTAGGAAACAGCCCATAGGGGGCTAACAAGTTCGTACACCTTACGTTAGTTTTTGATACCAAAAGAGTACAGACAAAGTGCTAGACAACTTAATGAATACAGACTAATCATAGATTATGCCAGGACGGTTATTTCGATTTAATTATTATGCCAAGACGGTTATTATGATTTAATTATCTAAAAATTTAATTGAGGAGAAACTGAAAGCTAGAGGGGACATACCAGGGATTTACAGGTGTTGTACGTCGATGACGCCTTCTCAATTGCTCCCAACATCAGTGCAGCTGATGCAATGCTTCAAACCTTGAACCACGCCCATCCATCAGTTTCTTTCACCATGGAAACTGAGAAGGACGGCAGGCTGCCTTTTCTCGGAATGACGCTTGTGCGGAATGGTTCATCAATCGATACTGAGGCCGACAGAAAACCAACCAACACAGGACTTCTCCTTCATAAAACAATGTTACACCGAGCACACCGACTCTCTTCTTCTTTAGATGCCTTCCTTCAAGAATGCCACGCCCTTGAAAAGATCTTCCTTGACCTCAAATATCCGACGAACCTAATTAGATCCACAATAAAGCAATTTATTGGAGGCCTCCAGGACGAACCCATAGGCAATGAGAAACCTCAGCAAACACGCGTTGTGCCACCATTCAAAGACCAGTAGTCAGCTAACTCAGTAAAAAAGCAACTGAAAGATCTAAGTGCGAAGATTGGCGTCGAATTGAGCCCCGTGTTTACCAGCCGAAAACTCATTGATGAATTAAAACCAACTGAACAAAAACAAGATCTTATTGACCAACAAAGTTTTGATTAGTTTTTTAGTTTTGATAGTTTTGATAGTTTATTAAAAATATTACATAGCAGTTGGTAAACTGAATTGCGTAATATACATATTTAAATTGCACGATA
>JAOBAT010052730.1:0-11474 GCA_026413305.1 Hydrozoanthus tunicans
ATACGGCCTGTAGAATTTTGAATTTTTCCCGCTAAAAGTGTTCCCTCCAAAAGACCAACAAGATGACGTAACAGGTCGCATGTGTCTCTTCTCAGTCCGTCTAAAAGGGTGCCACCAAGTAAAGAGATAAGTCGATTTTAAAACATCCGTAATTGCTAGAGTTTTCGATAGAAAATCTATTAGTTACAGATATTTTAAAGTCGATAAGCGTGTACATGAATAACAAACAAATAGAAGAGCAAGAGACAGAAAGACAAAAAATTATCATCAGTTAAAATACGAAATAATAAGACAGGTTTCCTTTTTCTTCTTACTACTACCAAGTTTATAGTAACATCTGTTGATTACTCATTGAATATTTTAAAAATTATGACACATGCAGTGGTGCATCTCTGAGCCGGCGAGACTCGTCTGGGCACACGCCGTATGAGCTGGCCGTACGCTGTGGAAATGAAGCTTGCGCCGGATGGCTGGCAAAAGTAAGTTGTCGTGAACTAGCGCCCCTTACTTTAAATGTTTTTGCTGAAAATCACCAGAAAATTATTCTCTTAATCCAGGAGAACTCTTTACGTTATCCTCCTTTATTTCCCTTACGCTCCTCGATGTTATCTTGGTTGGCCATAGAGGAATCTATAGTTTTAATTTCAAGCGTACAACAACAGAAAAATAGCTTAAAACAAACGTAGTTAGAAGATAAATATTCGACACAACGTTATAAATTCTTTGTAAAGTACTATATTTTAGCTGGCCAAACCAGCCTTCTTCAGCCTTCTGCTTCTTCTTTTTTTGTACTTCATTACCTGAAGAAGGCTGGTTTGGCCAGCTGAAATACAGTACTTTACAAAGAATTTATAACGTTGTGTCGAATATTTATCTTCTAACTACGTTTGTTTTAAACATTTTAAATCGACTTGACCTTTCCTGCGGATCCAACGTTAGCGGGCAAATTATTGTGTGGTTTTTTTCTACGAATCTTCCGTTACCTTATAGAAAAATAGCCCTGGAGGGGGTATTTGTATCAATCATATCTCAAAAGTTAACACGGGCACACCCCTTTTTTATTCCATTTTTTCAGTTTACATTTAAAAAAAGTTTGACGAAAATCTAGGTGCGGGTTCTATTTCAATGGAATGACCTTAAGCGTCATACTAGCAAATCGTGTTTCAGAAAGACAGGAGTAGTTAAACAGAGTACGGAATTTATAGTCTATTGAGTTTGCGGAGTATACAGAATTTCGAGAGTCGGAGAAAGTACAGATTGAAGTCTCTATTGCCTCTTTTCGTAAAACTGCAGTTTAGAGCTTAGAATTCGTACAACAATTTGTTGTATCAAGTTTGCTGTACTGTGGTTGAGGTGGTGAGCTGGACCCGACAGCACCCTGTGTTCGCTGGCGTCGGGAACGCGACATAAGTGTTTTTATCATATACGGCAAAAAAATTGAGCACGCAGTCTTCTGGTTTCTAGTTTCAACTCCCATAATCAATAATTTTAAACCAATACTGTCGCAGTGGCCGAGCGATTAGC
Organism: Hydrozoanthus tunicans; assembly: GCA_026413305.1. NCBI lineage: Eukaryota > Metazoa > Cnidaria > Anthozoa > Zoantharia > Hydrozoanthidae > Hydrozoanthus > Hydrozoanthus tunicans. The sequence continues at coordinate 1,525 of JAOBAT010052730.1, forward strand.
GTGTTCGACTCGTATAATCTTAGAATCACGAGTTCGACTTCGGCCAGATCACTGTGTTGTGTCCTTGAGCAAGACATTTACCTGACTTGTTCCAGCCGACTCGGCTGTATAAACGAGTACCAGTTCTGCTGGGGGCTAACCTACGATAGATTAGTGTCCTCCCAGGGGGAGTCAAAGACTCTCATCCGTTTAAAACTACGAAAACCGGAGATAAACGCCGACCCAATGAGCCACTTAGGCTCGAGAAAGGATTTAGCTTTAGCTTTAAACCAATAATAAGTTAAAAATAGACAAACATTTTCTGTGCTAAATCTGTGACAAATCTTCAGAAAGAAAAGCTGTTACGTTGATTTCCGCTCATGTATACATAATTTATAGGAAGATATCATAATAAAAAACCTATTATTTTGATAATATGAGACAAATATATTTAGGCTCCGAGAGTTTGGTATTAGTATTATTGCTATTACTAATATTGATAATATTATTAATGCTATCAGGTTGAAGCAATGCAAGAGGAAGATTACGTCAATCTTTTGGAGAAAGAGAAAACCTCCAAAAAGAAGGTACGATTTGAAAGAAAGGCAGTTTGGAAAGACTTCAGACAGAGCAACTTCTCGCTTCAGTTATCTCCTAGAGCTGCAAATCGCGAGACACAAACTGTCCGCCAAAGATCTCGCACTCTTCCCTCTGCAGAAACAACTCCTACCAAATCAAGCGAAAACAAGAAGAAAAGACCACAAAGTTTTTCGTGCCGGCGTCCCCATTCTTTTCGTCAGGGCGTTTCCTTCTGCAGATGGACTTCGGTTGATTTCGATCTTCAAAGGAAGTCTAGAAGCCTGTCACGTGATGAGGCCAGAGGTCAAGTTGTGCCAATACACTCTTCGTATGCGCATGCGCCCAACTTGCACCAAGAAAACTTTTACAAGTCAACTTCAGAATCCGGTTCGGAGTCTGATTACTCTGCTAAGGCGGGTTTGTCTCGGTCCTTGTCGATAATTCGTGGCACCAGAGGGACGTATTCGCCTAAAAGCTCTTCAATCCTAAAAGACTCTAGCTACTCAAGTGACAATAATTCGGATGGGAAAATGTATGGACCCAATACTAGAGTAAGTATTCAAAATTGTCGGTTTTGCAAACATAAAAACGCCTTACTGTGTTGTTGAGGCTTAAATAGAACGAGGCAACTAAGAACACGCGGCACCTTGGCACGTTGTATGCCATTTATTCATGCAGTCACAGGCGTCTCCAAAAGTAAATCAGAGAATAAAGCTATAAATACCTCGTTCAGTTGGTCTGTCCTGAAGAATATTTTGCCCTAGGTCTTATACTGTACAGACTCGGCGAATCAAGCCGAGGCAAAGTATTCTCCCAGATAGAGTGACCAGGGATTTTTTTAGGCTCATCGCTTAAAAATTCTTAAGGACCGAGCACACGAGGATATTTAGGTGTATATTGCGTGTTTCAGTTCTAGATCAGTAAAAGAGAACAAAAGATTTTCTCTACGCGCTCGCGTTAGTAAGAAATCAGTCCAATAACTTAAGTTATTAACTTAATTATTAGCCAATAAGAACGCACGAATTCGAAATTAACGGTTATTTGACCTAGAATCAGTACCGCCATATAATATAATTATTATTCGGTTAGCGTCAACCAGCCTTTTCTTTTTCAAACAATATTTTTGTCTTGATCAGTATAACTTACGTTAAACCTTAACCCAAAGAAAGATCTTTTAACTTCTCTTTAACTTCGGTGATAATTGATAATTTTGCGTTTTATTCATTCACCAGGAAAAAACCCGACAAGGAAACAACCGCCTCACCCACTCCACCCCCGAAATTTATCACAACCATTACGACTGGAACATTTTTCGTAAATTTTATCGCTTTTCGAGGCGGAAACTTTCAAGATCTTCAAGTTTTACCATACAAAACGAAAGAACCAACAGCGATGGTGTAATCCTTTCATCTTTCCGCCGAGGAAATGACATCGGAGATATACAGGTTCACGATCGATTTACTCTTTTAAATCGATATTCAGTCGAGCCAGCATTGGAAGTCGAAACGAAAACGAAGGAAAGGAAAAGATACATTGCTGGCCATCACAAACATCCAGGTTTTAGAGTGGACGGCAAAGAGAGAAAGATTCGTGAAAACGCAATGATTTGGTAGATGTACAGGGAAAAACGTTTTACCAAAGACTAGCAGCTTGTGACAGATAAACAAATGTAACGGCCGGGTACTCGCGGGAAGGAAGGGTAGTTACCGTTTCAAGGGCGATGGCCATGAGAAAAAGTCTTGTCCCCAGAGCCACGATCCTTTTGGTCAGCGCCAGGAATTGTCTCTTGGCGCTGACCAAAAAGATCGTGGCTGGAGGAGTCGTTATCTACGGACAGATCACGCAGTGAGGTTCACAACTCAATTACTATTCTATACATAAGTTCTAATATTTTAATCTTAGTAGTATTACAGCTAAAGGAAGCTCAGTTGTTGTTAAAAAATGTACACTTACGGGGTCTACAAGTTTGCGTTTATTTCAAATTTACAAGATACTGCGGCGCTTATTAATTTAACCGATATCGAGGGTCTAGTGCGGCGTCTAACCGAGATACAGCGCTTATTCGGGGTGCGGCACATAATTAAAAACAAGTGCATCACAAAATATAACGTTGAGAAAAGGAAGTGTGAATCACGCACTAGATATGTACAAAAATTTTTCATTTAACCAGTATTCAAACAAAGCAATAACGTAATACATAGCAGTAAAAGGCCCAAGGTGCGGCGCTTATTAAGTTTATGTGCTGGGACTAGGTGCGGCGCCTATTGAGTTTGCAGGCCTAGGTGCGGCGCTTAATAAGTTTGCAGGCCTAGGTGCGGCGCCTATTGCGTTTGTGGGCCTAAGTGCGCCGCTTATTAAGTTTGCGGGGGTAGGTGCGCCGCCTATTAAGTCTGCGGGGGTAGGTGCGCCGCCTATTGAGTTTGCAGGCCTAGGTGCGGCGCTTATTAAGTTTGCAGGCCTAGGTGCGCCGCTTTTTAAGTTTTCAGACCTAGGTGCGCCGCCTATTAAGTCTGCGGGGGTAGGTGCGGCACTTATTAAGTTTGCGGGGGTAGGTGTGCCGCCTATTAAGTCTGTGGGCCTAGGTGCGCCGCTTATTAAGTTTGTGGACAAAAAGAGAGTCAGTGTTTCTTAAAGCTAAACAGATAAATAAAAAGCGGATAATCCATAAATGATTTTTTTTTGTTTCTGAACTGTTGCTTTAACCCTTGTACGTGATTAATTTAATTTTTGAAAACCAGTAGATTTGATTGATTGACATAGATCATAAGAAAGGATAAACGCGCGAACATCGCTTATACTAGAAGGATTAAAATTCTATTTATACAGCAGATATTTGTTAAACATAAAAACATATGCCTATCTGGTCATATAGATTACGGCAAACTTACTTTGAATAACTCACTGGAGATAGCCCCTCCGAATGACAGTGGATAGGAGTGAATGGTTTTTTTTTCCACCTGCGCCAGCTCCTATTTTCTTCAGGTCTTGCAATCGCCTCTTTTAACGATACCCTTATCTTAGACACTAACATTGCTGTTTTTGGCGGGAATAACTGTCCGGCTGATCATTTTTGTAACTACTGCGCATGCGCGACAGTAGTTCCAATGCTATAAGTAAGACCGCACGAATTTTCCCGAGATTTTCTCCCACTGTAGACTTAGTCGCACAAAGACTCCCGAGAACTTTTCTCACTGCTTGATGAGAAAACAATTCGTCATGTGTTTATGTTATTGTTAGCCGTATCTGAGCTCGCTAAGAAAAATCCATTGAAAATAAAATTTCGAGAAAGATATTGTCGAGTCGTTACAAACCTATTGTTTGGGCCGAGCACCGACCAATTTCCATGTTGCAGAATGTCAGTCATTTGTCGAATAACCACTTATCTCGAACAATAGGGCTAGTCCTTACGACAACCTTTTCTAAAACAGCTGTACATACTTAACTGCACCGTATTCATATACCAACGGAAACAAGATGTAGTTACACGCACGCATTGCCGGCCTACTTTTATTGGTGGCGACGCAACTACAAAATGAATACATGATGCAACCACGAAACGAATACGACGCTACAACAAAACAAATAGAACGCCACGAGGACGTCACGAAATGCAAGCTTCCTAATTCCATATTAAGTAGTGCGATCAATGATCCAAGCCAATGATTCGCTTTTGAAACCATGTCAACAAATAAGCTAGCGAAATAAGTGATGTGCACTGGGTTGAATCACTCATGCCAGTCGAGTTCGTTGTTAATCAGATGTTGACACACTTTATAAAGTAAGTTTGCTTTAGCTAGTTCGAGACGTCCTCAAGCCAGCCACTCAACGAACAACTCGCATTTAGCAAGACCGGCGTTTCACATTGACTTTGAAAAGGATATAGGGTAACTGGTAAGATTTCCAAAGAACAAGACTTCTTTTGACAATTGGCAATAATTTTGTAAAAGAGCAAAGAGTCTGACTGGGTTTCAATTTTTGTCAAGCATTTTTGCGGTTTTATCGTAATCACATCGAAGTAATGTAAAACTTGGCTTACTCATGTGAACTCTGGAGCGTTAGGTGAAGTATCTAGAAGTATCGTTATTTAGTTCCGCGACCAGTATGAAGCCTCGGCGGATTTTAACGGAGTCTGGCATGAAGAAAGATTGAATAGTAGACAGTAAGCGATGCGTTACCTCCCCAGTCTTTAAAAGAATCTAAGTGAATTTGTATGAGAGAAATAGACCAAGGATAGAAAACGTCTTCAAGAATTCGGTTGCATTCAGTTTTTAAGATGTTTATAAATTGCAAACTGAACTACTCTCTCAGCTACTTGTCTGGTTAAAATGGAAACCAGTTTAGTTTTATTATTTAAAAGCAATGAAGGGGTTTAAAAGACATGCCTAGCGCTATCCTGCGGCTGACACATTTCAATGTGTGCAACCAAAACCAGTTGTATTAAATTAAGTATAAATATATTTCCATTTTGTAAAGCGGTTCGAAAGTTTTGGTAGAATTGTTTGATTTACCAACAAGACGAAAAACATCGTTAATTTGAATATTGATAAGATTTTGCATATTTTGGTGGGCTGCAAGGCATTGAATTACTAAGTGCCACACTTGAGTTGTTCGTCATTCTATAGACATTTCCACCTTCTTTTGTTCTCGTTGTTTGCGCGTTATGGTCGCAATGTTAATAAGTTAGTATTTTGTGTCTAAATTTAGTTTCCCAAGTTCTATTTAATTTTTTACCTGCCTTGTGTAAGCTACGTCGCTACAGCTTGGGAGGGGTAGGTAAGTAAGGTTCTGCTAAAGTTCAATGACTCAACAAAATTGGTCTGCTTCACGCGTAACGCAAATATGGTCAGTGATTTGATTCTATTTAAAGACCCGTTTTTTTTAAAAAAAAAATTATCTTTGAAAAAGGATTAAGCACAGGCTTTAGTTCCTTCTGACCCGGGAGGCCTTAGTGTCATTTTACTGTTGTCTCCAGATCATGAGCTTATATATGCAAAACTGCTGATTTATCATCGCAAGCCATCCCAAAAAGCGCGCGCAACACATTTTGTACCTCAGTTTAATCACTTTCTTGAGGTGAAGATCGTTCCATTGTATTTAAGCTGTTTCTTACACTCTACGGGATTTTGAGCCTGTTTGTTAGCTCAGTATGTGCCGTGCTGACGAGGCCGAAAAAGGCCGAAAAAGGCCGAAACAGCTGTTCACGGATGCTAACACTCAAGAATAATTATTTTAAGGCTTCAGTACGTACAGGCTTAGCTCTTTCTGACCAGCGAGGTCTTTATTATGATTAATATAGTGCCTTTTTACTGGCTGTCTCCTTGCCGGCACATATGTGCAAGACATTTCAGATTTTACCTTATCAGGCAGATCCCATCATTTGTTTATTTAGCTTCACTACTCTTAGGTAGTCGGAGAGCCCAACAGGTTTTACTGCCCAATTACTGGACTCCGAGGGCCTACGGTTTAACGTCCTTATCCGAGTTGACGCGAAGGTCTTACCGTTTGCAGGTGTTAGAGCAGAGCAGCACCTTCTCCTCAGTTATTTTCAGAGTGAAGGTCCGGCACCGGGAATCGAACCCGGGCCTCCCGCACGAAAGACTGGCACCTAACCAGGCGGCGGTTTAACCATCATCACTATACACGCTTGCACGTTTGTACATATTCAAAGGGATTTTGAGAGTGTTTAGTAGCTGCGCAGTGCTGACGAGGCCAAATAAGGCCGGTGCCGAAACAGCTTTCCACGGTTGCTAACAATCAGGCTTAAAACCTATTTTTTAAGGTTTCAGTACAGGCTTAGCTCCTTCTGACCCGTTTTGCCTCAAAGATAGTGCCTTTTTACGGGCCGAGCACGTGTCATGCACCTTTTCTTTTTTATTTTTCTCTATAGCTCGTTCCAGTAATATTCTCTAAAAACAGCCAATATGGGGGAAAAGTTAGTGGTTCATAACAGACGTGGAAGGAACTACCGGCGTGGTTTCCTCATCTGTGTCTGTGCCGTTCTGCTAGTGGGTGTGGTGTGCCTCATTGTAGGTATAGCCCTCCAGTTCAGAGAGCCAAAAGAATGCAGCAATAACATGGCCAGCAAGCAAAAGTCTACAGCTTGTGACTACTCTGCCGAAGCGCTTAGTTCTGGCTTGGACAAGTTTCTCCAAAAGGTTTACGATACGTATTACGAGCTTCATCCATTTTACATATACAACAAAAAAGGTATCTCCTCGGAAGACGTGCGGCAGAAATTTAAGCCGTACGATCCATCACCTCTTAGCATCAAGAAAACAACTGATAAAGCGTACGAACTTCTGAAAGAGTTGAACGCCATGAGTATAAATGTCAACAAACTAAAGCCGAGGGAAAAGAAGGCTATATCACAGTTGAGGCATTATCTTCAGCATCAATTCGGAAGAGTTTACGACGTAAACTACTACGCTGGGGATTATATGATGGGACCTAACCTCTGGTGCTGGCAGGAAATTTGTAGTATGGGCTTTCACCTTCATAACAACTTGAAGCATTTTAAACCAAACTCCACCAAAGACATAGAACCGATTCGTGAAAAACTTAAGGAGTTCAAGAAAGCCTTTGAGCAGTATGTCGCGAATCTTAAGAAGGGTGTTGAGGTTGGAATGGTCAGGTCTGTGGAGCAGTGCAAGGCGGCCGTTAACGGTTTTACTTCGCCCTACAAAAATGTTTCAATCAAAGGGGAGAAAGGTAGGTCGAATCAAGAATGATCAGATCATGTGTGTGTGTGGGAGGGGGGCGAGGAAGGGTCGGGACAATGGGGGGAGGGGATCTAGTTAATCCCAAAGAGCTTCCTTCAGACGAAAAATCGTTTAGTGTGTGGCGGCCTTTAGCCGCAGTTTTTACTCGTTTACCTGTCCGCCATCTTGATTTACCGGCCTAGCTCAAAGGAACTATTAAGACGGGAAATAGGGACTTCTCATAGTCTAACAACTGATATTCTTTGCATATATAACGCACAGCTCATTCACCGTTCCTTCCTTCCTTATGAATCATGAAGTTTTCTTGAATTCGACAACCCATGATATTTTCTTGAACTTTATCAGAAATAGAAATTTCGATTTATATCTAACTTCGGCTTAGACATTGCGTCTGCTTTTATCAACAGTCAGTATACAACAGTAAATAATTCAGTATTTTTACGATGTAGTTTACGGTTAAAATTTTAAGACTGAAAATGAGTGTCTTTAGTAAACAAGCGTACTCAGTCGTTTAGTGCGTGACCTTCTGAGCTTGGGGTCCCAAGTTCGATCCCCGATGACTGTACACCAGTTTCGATTTTCTTCTTATCAGTGTAGCCGTAGCTTTGAATACCCGTAAAACGGAACACTGACAGAGGGAGGGGGTAAAGAGCGCACCTTCGGCTTCCATTGATAGCAGCACTCTCAGATTCCTGAAGAACAACTGTTTATTAACGGTACCTTTACCTTCATATGCCAAGGTAGTTCAGCTTTCACTGAAAGCAGCACTGTCAAAGAGCTGAAAGAACTACCGAAGTTGAATAACGGTCTCTTTAAGTTAGTTTTCATCATAGCATGGTATGAAACGCGTTTAATCGTTGGATTTTTTATCAGGTATTTATGACGATTGGTACACTCAACTCCTTCTGGATCCCAAATTTCTGTCCAATCTTAAGCAACAAGACTTGAGTGACTGGAAAACAGAACATGGCGGACAAAGTCTTAACGACTCGCTTAGGAGTTACGTCCTTGAATATCTAGGAAAGCCGTTGGACTCCGTGTTCAGGTAACACACATTCAAAAATGATTATTTTTCAAGTTTGCAGATTTCCTTTGTCTCACTTTTTGTAAAGAGAAATAATTCAAAGATTGCCTTTTTTTATGATGGTGTACAGCAGTGCCTAACGACAAAGACTTGAGAACACAAAAAAAGTAACGGTATGATAAACAACAACAAAAAGTATTAGTATTAACGTTTCTTTTTTGTGAACGTCTTTCTCTCAGCTCTCAGTGACGCCATAGCCTGCTTACAGGCGGTTGAATGTTTTTTGGCGAGAAAAATTCAAAGGGCACGGCGTTGTCCGCCATCTTGGATTTCGTGGTCAAGCGGTGTATTGGAAGGAAAAAGCAATATGGCGGCAGCGCCTGCCCTGTGAGTTTTCCGCGTTGATAAAAAAATTTACCCTAGCACCAAGCCAAGAGCGCTGGAGCGACAAAAAAAAATCTTTAATGTTTTACAGCTTTGTTTATGTCGGTTTTTTCTTTGTACTGAGATAGTTTCTAGATCAAGGCGGCCTACTTGCCATTCGACGTCTGATAGTGTTTGCTACGGCTCCTATATACCTTCTTTTTTAAGAACCATTTATATTCATTTTAGGTTTCTAAAGACGGAATATCTTGAGCACTGCGTTCCAAATGATGTGTCCAGCGGTCTTGCAGGCTTACCAGTTGATTACGTCTACACAAACCTGACTAGAACAAACACCAAGACGACGAAAAAACTGCCAACCAACGAAACTTTGGACGGAAGGAAGTCTTACAAGATGATAGTTTCTTTTTTTACCACAACAAATATCACTCCATCAGAGATCCAGAAACTGGGCAATGATATGTTACAGAAACTTTACCCGGAGGTACGGTCGACGTGTATAGCAACTTATTCTATGACTGAATAATTTCGCCCGCTGTGATTGGTTAGTTTTAGTCCTCTTTTGGTTATCTTATAAAGTACGTCATCACTACATCATTTTTGACGTCGTACTTTTCTTTCTCTGCTTCTTTGACAAAATCTTTAGAAGCATTCCGGACACAATTTTCTCCCTCCCAAGAGAAAAAAAACATGTTTTAGAAAATTACAAGACTCTTATTATTAGATACTTAGAATTTCTAAATCCTCTGCAAGTTTTTTACTTTGGCTCAAAAGCTTTCAAAAACTAGCCTTAACATATGTTGTTCGACTTAAGATCAATGTTAAATTAATGAATTACTCTTTCAAATTCATAAATGTTCTAAAACGTTAAAAGTTTTTGACTTCACATTCTTTCAATCCTATTCCAGCCTTTTATTATGATTTAATATATTTGATATCTCAGAATTTAACATGTTTGGGTTTTTCCCGTATTAAATTTCAAAATAGGTGCTGGAAGTTGCCCGCCTGGTAACGAACCAAAGTAACAACGAAACTGCAAAGGAATTGTTTGTGAAGAGGTTGAACCAGTCTGACATGTATTTCAACACAGAAGATATTCCTAAACACGAGTCAGACGAAAATGCTCATAAACTTTGCAGTGATGTCGAGGGAGCTAAGAAGCATTGTCCTGTTAGATGGAAAGCGATTCAGAACTGGTTCGACTGGATCAATAGGGTAGGTTTTTGGAACAAAGGAAAAGACTGGATTAATAGGGTAGGTTTTTA
>JAOBAT010052730.1:11574-29455 GCA_026413305.1 Hydrozoanthus tunicans
GAACAAAGGAAAAGACTGGATTAATAGGGTAAGTTTTTAGAACAAAGGAAAAGACTGGATTAATAGGGTAGGTTTTTAGAACAAAGGAAAAGACTGGATTAATAGGGTAAGTTTTTAGAACAAAGGAAAAGACTGGATTAATAGGGTAGGTTTTTGAAACAAAGAAAAAAACTTGATTAATAGGGTAGGTTCTTGGAACAAAGGAAAGACTGGATTTTGAACAAAGGATAAGACTTTATTAATAGGATGATTTTGGAACAAAGGAAAGACTTTGTTAATTGGGTAGGTTTTGGAACAAAGGAAAGACTAGTTTAGTAGGGTAGGTTTTCGGACCAAACGGGAGCACTGGATCAATAGGGTAGGTTTTTGAAACAAACAAAAAATTTTGATTAATAGGGTAGGTTTTTGAAACAAGGAATAGAATGGATTAATAGGGTAGGTTTTTGGAACAAAGGAAAAGACTGGATTAATAGGGTAGATTTATGAACAAAGGAAAAGACTGGATTAAAAGTGTAGATTTATAAACAAAGGAAAAGTATTGATTATCAGGGTAGGTTTTGGACCAAAGGAAATGACTGGATTAATGGGGTAGGTTTTTGAAACAAGGAAAAGACTGGATTAATAGAGTAGGTTGTGGATCAAAGGAAATGACTGGATTGATAGAGTAGGTTTTCGGACCAAGGGAAAGGATAGGATTAACAGGGTAGGTTTTGGACTAAAGGAAACGACTGCATGAATTGATAGGTTTGGTTCTTGAGACGAAGGGAAATACTGCACAAATAGGGTAATTTTTGGACCAAAGGAAAAAACTGGATTAATGGGGTAGGTTTTTGGACCAAAGGAAGTTGTTCGAACAAGTTGCGCGTTGTTTCAGTTGATTATTTAAGCACTCGATCATGTCTTGCTTAGCTTGGTCAGTTTCGATCTGCCAATGTCAGTAACAATGATTACTATGATGTTAGTTACGTTGATGAAGCAATGATTGTGTTCGATGTAAGGAGAACGCAATCCTAATCTCACAGAGTCGGAATGCCTGTGGTCATTTGTGCGGTTACCGTGCTGTCCAGGCAAGCAAGATTTGTTCGTCGTCGTTCATCACATATTTGTTTCAAATCGGCGCCATTTTGAATTTATAACTGTGACATCATGCGCGCGCATGTCCAGTATTGTCTCGTGGGTTTTTTTTTTCGATTGTAGAGTTTTCTCGATTATTTTACAATAGAATCAGGCTTTGCAAATTAGAGTTCTGATTAGGAGAAAATAACATTTATTTGCTTGATTCACTTATAGAAAGATTCATGATGGAGCAAACTTTTTGAAGGCCCATAATTCCTTTCAGTCATCGTGTTGACTCTTGCGTGCGGTCAATTTTAATTGAAATAGGTGTAAACGGGGCAGTGATGAAAAGTGGTTAAGTTGTGATTGAAGTGTTTTCTTATTTTTATTTTTCAGATACTCAGCGAGCTCGATCCGAAAACAATGAACATGTTTTACTTTACCGGAGACAAACACACAACTCCCAACTGCCCTATTGCTCTTAGACCGCAATTTAATCCATCGAGAGGCGCAAGCTACACTGCAGCTGGCAAAGCGTGTTTAACACCCGCCTATTACAACGTTCCCTTTTTTCTAGAGAGACCTGGTACACGGTTTGAGGAGACGAGCACTGTTGCACACGAAGGGAGGCCTGGCCACCATACTCAGGTGGGTTATGCGTAGCTGAAAAAGGTTTTCAAGTCGAGACCAGATATTAAGTAGAGACTACTTGTTGCGTACCGAAAGTCCCCCTTTTTCGCAGCGGTGGCTAGTGATAATCGCGACGAGCAACGTTTCGACTGCATACTCTAGCCTTCTTCAGGTGCTGTGTAAAATAATCTCTTGTTAGCTTAAATAGGCGTCCTATCGAGACAGGGGCAGTAACAACACTGATTATGAAAACTGCTGTCCTCTCAAGGGTCAAATCGAATGAACCACTTATAGACTGGAATGCTGATGACTTTTGCCTTTGTTTCGCCTTTTTGTTTTTCAATACTCGAAGGTCAAATTTAAGTCAACGATTGCAAGAAAACAGAATTAAGGAAAAAGGTCAAAACAGTGGTACTTCCTAGGAACCCAATTTAGGGGATGGGGTATTACGTGCCGCCACCCACCACCTTTCTTCAAAAATGCTGAATTTCAGGAGCAAATTATATATTTCATGTTCAATAAAAAAGATATTGAGAAAGTTCTTGCACCAATCGCCTTCTTTGTGGAGAGAGGAGTCCTTAATACCATAAAAAATACTACCTTTAAACCAGGTTTTGAGAAATTGAGCTCTGAAAGTGGGGAGGGGTGGGGTAGGGGGTATGTGCCGCCACCCACCACCTCTCCCGACAAAATTTGGTTCCTTAAAAATACCATTGTTTTGACTTCTTCCCTAATGATAAACAATTTCAAAATACTTTAAAATGTCAAGTACATGCGTAGATTTTTTGTATAAATACTTCTTGAGTTTCGACTCATGGGGAATCGAGAGGTTACATCAAAACCGTGTCAGTAGTTTTCCAAAATTTGAAATGAATTAAAGGTAGGTTTTTAAAACGGAAAAGCAACGACGGTAATATCGCGAATGAACACATGATTATGTTTTAATTTCATTCCAACACACAAATCACAAATAGACGAAACAGGAATCGACATACTCAAGGCTTGGCGAAGGCACCGAAATACATGGCAGATCTTTTCAAGGCACCGCATCAGAACGCGCCGATCCGACGCCTGTTAACTGCTAACAAGCTTTTTATACATCAGGCCAATGGAAACGTTTCAACTTCAATGCAACAATTCATTAAATTTCACCGTCTTCTGTTTTCATTTCGGTCAACAGGTGCAAGGCAACAGGGAACACTTTGTTGATAGTTGCGGTGGAATTATACAGTGGCTAGACTCAAACAACTGGTACACTGCATTTTCCGAAGGGTGGGGGTTGTATGCAGAAAACCCCCTCATTGGCCGCGACACAGATACATACAAAGGGAAACCGCTCGAGAAATATGGGATGTTGAAGTGGCAGGTACAATTTTTTTTGTATCGATTTTTTTAATAGAAGCAATTATTCTATTGTGGTTTTAGTGTGTTTCTGCCACAACTGTGTAACCTCATCCACAACTAACGGAATTCTTCCTGTAATTTCACCTATCCTACCAGTCTTTCGCTTCTTAGTGCACTCATAATAATAACAGATTAAACTTTACGTTATTCGGGAAAAAAGAGCAGCAACAATTGGCCTCACCGGAGAGCTGCAGTAAAACTGAAGTGAAAAGGATTTTAAAGTCCCTATCAAGCTTATTTTTTTACTTTTCAGATTAAAACTGTTGTCATCTGTGAACTCAAAATTCAAATAACCAAAGAAAATTTCCACGTATAAGTATGCTTTTTAACCAAAAAAAGATCGAAATGTGAGTTCTGACCGAGCAGGCCGGGGACTGGTAACCTGTGACGTAGCAGCAGTGAGTTATGTGGTTTTTGTTTAAGAATATTCATTTCTGCTTATAAATGTCATAAGACTTTTATTTAAAACATTTCAAGGGACTAATTTATTGATTAAAGTTATAACAATGTGACTATTGTAGCCAGAATTGAATTTTTTGAAAAAAAAAGATTGTCTCTGCTTCATGCCTCGTGCTACGTCATATGCCTCCTGCTACGTTGTCGTTGCACGCTTCAAGTCTAAAAAATGTAACAGGAACGGCGTGAAAATGTTTTATTTTCGAAAATTACTATTATTAAAGGGTTCTACTTTTCATCTGGAACTTAAAAAAATAAGCTTGATAGGCACTTTAAAGACTTTTCTACTAGTACGAGGTTATGGAACAATCTTGGTTGATTTAATGTTTACGAAAATTAAGTTGAGCAATTGCAAATGCAACAATCTATACAACAATCTCTTCGATTGAAAGCCCAAGCGCGGTTCACCAATTAAATTGGAGTTTGGTGTGAGAAGAAACTGGGAACTAGATTAAACACGCGCGGACATGAGCGTTCATGAACGCGTTTGGATTTTCGATTTCCATTCGAAGGAAAAGACGTTTTTTGCAGTGTAGCGCTTTCGAGACATTAAATGGTAGACTCGTTGATATCAACAACTTAATTTCTTTTACCCAGTTGTGTATGTAAAAAAAGGTCTTATAACTGTCTATTTATCTAACTTTTAGGTGTGGCGGGCTTTACGTCTTATTGTAGACAGCGGTCTGCACTACGAAGGCTTTTCGAGAAGCAAGGCCTTGAAGTACTTTGCCGACTTTGCATGGGACAAAGGAGGCATGGCAGTGAAAGAAGTTACACGTTACCAGAGCGGGCCCGGCCAGGCGACTGCATATATGATTGGTCAGTTGCACCTCATAAAACTGCGCGAGTACGCCAAAAACGAACTTGGGGATAAATTTAGCCTGAGGGATTTCCATTATCAGATTCTGTCCCAGGGCGCAGCGCCTCTCGCCCACTTGGAGGACAGCATCAAAACATACGTCAGCTGTACAAAAAGCCCGGATGACGAAGGGTGTGACTTGGTGCTTAAACCGGTGAAAAACGCGAATGTAGCGACTGGGCAAGGAGACCTCGAAGATGAGAACGAAGCAGATCAAAATGTTGAACAACCAAGAGTTCATTACTTCTAGTGAACCCGTTCAACAGGTTTCGCCTCTTTATGGACTTAAAAACGTCATATCTTAACCACATTATGGATCAAACCTTCTTGCTATTAAAGTTGCTTAGTTATTGCGACAAAACATAAACTTCAAATTTTGACACCACCATCTTTAGGTCTTGTCAGTGATAACAGTATTGTGGAAAGTTTTTTGCATTTTGCTCTTAAACTTTCGAAACGACCAAGTAATCTTTTTTTGTCGAGATATTAACAAAGTTGTAAATTTTAAATTTAAGACAAGGTTTTTTAAAGTTTTTCTTTTTTTCTTTAGCTACTCTTAGTTAGTCGGAGAACTCTACAGGTTCTACAAAAGGCTACGGTTTAACGTCCTTATCCGAGAAGACGCGAAGGTCTAACCGTTTGCAGATGTTAAAGCAAAGGCAGCACCTTCTCCTCAGTTTTTTTTAAAATCCTGACTGAAGGTTTGGCACCGGGAAACGAATCCGGGACTCCCGCACGAAAGACTGACACCTTACCAACTGAGCTAACCAGGCGGCAGTGAACCGAAAGACAAATCTTCACTTATGTCCTTACATTTGTAATTTCCTCACATTTGTAATTACTTCTTCATGTGTTGTTGCTGCGGCATAAATCACCGGCATTTTTTACTCTCCTTATTTTAATAATAGCGACATATTTTCCGCTGGGGCTGAACGTTCTTTAGTGTTTTGTGGATTTAACCTCAATTATTCCTAAGGAATATTTGGAAGAGTTCAAAACTTTAGCCCGTCTTAGGAACCCAACTTTTTTTTGGGGGGGGGAGGCTGAGAGTTTGTCGAACATTTAAGACAAAATATGAATATGAAGATTATTTAGACAAAAATACCAACGTTAAATATAGAAATAACTTTACAAAACTAAGAATTAGTAAGCATTCTTTAGAAATGGAAAAAGGGAGGCATCAAAGACCTCATGTAAAACCAAAAGATCGAATATGCGAAACCTGCAAATGGGAGACTGAAGATGAGGCACATTTCTTATTACGATGCCCAACACACCAAAATTATACGAGACTTTATTCGTAAAAATGAAGTCGAAAGATAATTTCGATACAAATATGTTACCCCAAGACATGCTCTTCCTCAAACTTATTAACCCAGCGAGGAAAAGCATGAGAGAATTAGCAAAATGTTTTGATAAACGAACACAAATTATTTCTGCTCGAGGGATAAACAACTGATCGTAGAAATCGAGTGTTCTTAGGATTGTTACCAATGTACTAAGCGGTACAAGGACCTAGTAAAGATTTTGTCTTGTCTTGTTCACCCCTTGTCTGGAGTAGGGGGAGGAGGGGGGTATTAAACCCACCACCACCACTTTTAAGATTGATAGTGGACAAGGGGTGGTCGACCACACAACCGCTACCTCAATCCTCAAAAGTCGGGTCCCTAAGAAGCGCCAAAGTTTTGACCTCTTCCCTTATAAGGGCAAAGAGGTTTCTGGAAAAGTTACTGGTTCTGATACAGTAAGGCGTGCCACTCATTCTCCTTTCTCAGAGCAAACGTTGTGGAACAAAAAGCATTACATAAGTTGAAATGAATAAACCCATGATTTCGTGCCGTAACGTAACAAAATATTTAAGTCAACCTCTTAAATGTTCTTAGCATCAATCAAACAAGGCCATGTGACTTTAAAATGTTTCCATGGCAACCGACTTTTTACGGGATGGCGTATTGTGTATTATGATACATCATATTGGTAGTTAAATTGGTAACAAGCAATTTAATATTTAATTGCAACTCCTCTTTTATTTGAGAATTTAGCAAAGTTCTGCTTATCTCACCACAGGCGGCTCAGGCACAAAACCAGTGTGGACTTACAAATACATTATTTGTATGGAATCACAAGCAAAGTAAAATTTAAAAAAATTGATTTTCAATAAAACTTCGATATGTTGTGTTTAGTAGTCTGCTTATCCTTTCTAGCAGTTGTTTTGGTTTTTAAACGATTTTTGTGCCCTCTGAGTACACCCTTTTTTCTCTTCAATTTTACTTCGCTCGTGATTCCATACAAATACTGTATTTGTAAGTCCGCACTGGTTTTGTGCCTGGGCCGCCTGTGCTCTCGCATTTTCAAAAGAAATGTAAAGAATGTTCGATCTGAAAAATTGGAACGATTCCCGCAAGAAACCTAGCGTCGATCGCTTCCGGCCTTTTTTCTGTGACGTCTGAGGAGGTAATGGCAGCTTCGTTGTTGAGATGTTCCCTCCCTAACTGGCTATCAAAATACACAATTCTAAACACAACTCTTCTTGAAAGAGAAAACTACTGAAATACTAGAACTACGATCACATTTATCGTTTATTCGTGCTCTGTCCCTCCTCACACGTTAAACTTGTTCAAAATTGAAAAAAAAAATTAATAAGTAATCCTTTAAAATTAATTTATATTTTATCTGTGTTCGAGAAATTTAAAAGTACTTAGTTTTACAGTTCTCAAATAAAAGGGTCGAGTTTTACTTCAACGAAGTAACATTTTCACCCGACAGACTGGACTTGCTTTATATTGCCTAGACAAACTTATTCTCTACATTTCACTAACAGCCATTCAAATGATGCGTTTGAACCGGTAGTGGAAGTTTCATGTACGATCACATCTTAGACGCAAAAAGATTACAATGTAAAATTTTACTTCCGGTAATGAGAGGTCACGTGAGGTGACTTTTGTAGTTCTTCTCACATTTTGGGACCAAGAAATCACGTTGTTTGCTCATGACTTCCCCCTCATAGGTTCAGCCAGTAAACGTTAATAGCCGTTGCAGACTAGAGCACTGTAGAGGGTATTAAGTACAATACTCCTTTCCCCACTTGAAACAGAGCAGAAAATATTGATTTGACTTTTCGTACAGTTAATAAACTGAAAAAGATTATTCATTGTGGATGAAGATACTTAGTGAATTTGTTCTGTTTTCTCACGATGTGAATTGTTGAGAGCTGCCACGTTTCGACTGCTTACTGCTAATTTTCTCCTGGCGATATGTAGACTGCAATTTTTATTTTTTAACAACAAAAATCGTTTATTTCACCTTCGCTTTAACTGTATCAAATTAACAAATTGTTAAAGTTACGAAATAGGGTGCTGGCTACCCGGAACAACCATGGGCGGGGGGCTATAATAGCCGGGGAGCCAGAACACATTTTAATTGTACAAGTTTATATCAGCGCGAAAAATAAAATAATATAAGAAATAAATAAATAAGATAATAAATAAACAATTAAGATAATAAATAAATAAATATTTATAATATCAACTAGTAATAATACTTGTTTATAAAAACATTAGAAATAATAGGGGAAAGAATATTTTGGTGAATTGCTGAACTTTAACAGTGTTTAACGAAGCTTTCTCTGAGTCTGGCTTTGAAGGCTTTATCGGATAGATATTTTAGATTTGCATCTTGCGAATTCAATGTTTTTACACCAGTAAATTTTATGCTGAAAATGCCATAGTTTGTCCTTGCTTTTGTAGGCACGATTTTGTTTGTGACTCGTAGTGTGCATAGCGCGTGACCCTTTTGCGACTAGCCGCACCAATTGTAGTCATAATATAAAACGGAGTAAGAGCACTTCTTACTCATCTTCGCCCCAGTTTTTCTTTAACTACGATAGGGGCGAGGCTAAGTAGACGCAAAACAATTCCAACTGACGCCTCTCAAAAGAGCGGATGCTTTGCAGACTAATTGAAGTGTGTTGCATGTAACTCGTAACTTGGATCGCATTTTAGTTAATACATACCAACATGCAATAATTTGCATTCCGTTGTAGTTATAACATCACAACATGCAATAACTTTCATCCCATTGTAGTAATTGCAGTACAACTTGTATTAGCTTGCATACCTTTGAAGTTATTGCGTAGCTTGCATCACGTTGTAGCTATTGCATTACGAAATGCATCCCACTGTAGTTGCTAAGTGCATTATAACTTGCAACCCAATGCAGTTATTGCATCACAACTTGCATCCCTTGTACTTATCACATCACGGTTTGCAACCCACTGTAGTTATTGCTTCGCAATTTGCATCCCACTGTATTTATTGCATCACAACTTGCATCCCACTCTTATTCAAAACTTGCAACCCATTGTAGTTATAGCATTACAACATGCATCCCATTATTATCGCTTCACAACTTGCATCCCATTGCATTTATAATGCATCAGAACTTGCATCCCATCGTAGTTATTGCATCACAACTTGCATCAATTTTGAGTTATTGCACCATAACTTGCATATCGCTAGTTATTGCATCAAAACGTCCATCCCACTGTAGTTACTGCATCACAACTTGCATCCAACTGCAGTTATCGCATCTTTACCTGCGTTCCATTGTAGTTATTGCATAACAACTTGCATCCCACTGTAGTTATTGCATCACAACTTGCACCCAACTGTTGTTAATGCATCATAACTTCAATCCCTCTGTTGTTATCGCATCACAGCTTCCAACCCACTGTAGTTAATGCATCATAACTTGCATCCCATCGCAGTTATTGCATCATAGCTTGCACCTCATTGTAGTTATTGCATCACAACTTGCACCCTTTGTAGATATTGCATTACAAATATTTCAAAATCGCAGAAAAAATTGTCCTCATTAAACTGTACATGGGAAAACTTCCCTTTGAAGTGTGCTCGCGGTGAGTGGAAGATTGAGAGGGGAAGCCGAGCTAGTAATTTTTAAAACTAGGACAGAAAAAAACTACACTGCAGACCAAATGTTGGGGAAAGATTTTATTTTCATAACTTTCTATGCGCACGATTCTTTGTATTTTGCTTAACTGATTTTTCCATCCTCTGAGCTGCTTTTTCAGTAATTTCACAAATTAAAAAAACTATAAAACTTTCATTTTTTTCTCGTTTCTATCCAAAGCCTAATTTCTCTACTCATCTAAACACGTTCAATTTCAGATCACAGCATTTCACTAATGAAAAAAAAGTCGAAACTGCTATATATCAACCAGCATTCTTCATAAAAAATAAATTGAAGTAACGTTTCTGTACACAATTCATAAAAATAGGAACATATTTAAAAATCCTAGAGGGGGAAGGCCAGGTGAAACAAAGGGGTCAATATTTACATTTGAATGCAGAGCCAAATCATTTAATACTATATGAAGGCCTCTGTTTTGATATACAACTGTACAATGGAATCTCTCTGAGTTTCAACGCGTCATGTTTTAAAACCGTTCAATGGGTCCTCACTTAACTTCCATGAATGCAAACAAAAATAATTAACAGTAATTTGTGAGCAGTTCCTATACTGAAAGTTAATTAAAAGCAGAACAAAATATGCCCACGCCCCAACAGAAGCATAAAGTATACTCTAAGTTACTACATAGCTTAACCGGACTGTGTGTTTTCTAGCTAGTTTTGGAACACGATTTTCCTTTACTTTGGATCAACTTTCAAATCTAATCTTAACCCACTCATTACAACCTATTTAACCGATTGTTTTAAAACTGACAGATTCTTGTACTCAACAGATATCTAAAACTTATACTGTTAAGACTTACACCTACGGCATAATCAACTTTTAACGCTGCTTATCATCTTTGACAAGTTGAGTATTCTCACTATTTTTCAGTGGTCACTGCTCTTAACTTGACTTAAACTGTCCCGCACCTTCATCACATCTCGAGGTTTAACGTTAATTTCCCGCCACTTGACGGCTCGTAACATGACGAACATTTCCCGCCACTTTGCTCCGAGGGTGACATACATTTCCCGCCACTTGACGGCTAGCAAAGTGGCAGCTCACACTCTTGGTCAGTGTAAACAGCACTGGGATTGGTACAAGCCTTGCTTTTAAATTAAATTTACTCAATTGTTTTCCACGTCTTCAAACAAGTAGACACACTTCTCAATGCATGTTTGAATGAAGAGACCCATGTTCATTTGGTTACCTATCGTTGCCAAAGACGTGAACTCCGGTCTGAGGAGAGTAGGGAAAATCACGGTCGCCAGGTTTCTTGGCTCCATTAGGTTTTCCTTACAGTGCTCTGCAACTCTAACGAGAGACAACAAAAATATGTCAGTAATAATTGATTTTTTTGTCTGAAAGAAGCCAACTGACTTACCGATTCAAGTGAAACATTAGCCGCTTGAGAACAGCAAGTCTTTCAGGCGAGAGTTCTCTAAGCAATGCCTTCAGTTTGGCCAGACGTTTGTTAGCTTCCATGATCACTGCATTTGTAAAACAATAACGATCAGTAACTGTTCAATAAAGTTTTAAGATTACAAAAACAACTGTCCATTTATGATATCTGGAGCAGCTAGAACATAACGAATAAGCAAAAAGGAAAAACAATTCACTTTCTAAGTTTAAAGGAGAAAACAAATATCACTCAGAGAACCTTCGTCAAAAGCTTGGTCTACAACCAACAACGCAGATCAGCAAGAAGCTTTCTTCAAACAAGTAAAAACGGAAACACGAGTTAGAAATTCCGGTAGTTTAGCAAAAACTAATTAAATTGTTAAAACAAAAACTTCGTCAAGTACAACAATAATCGGCCAAAACGACAAAGACCTGTGTTGAAACAAATTCTATTCTTCAGCTTTATTCATCTAAATCAAAGTCATTCATCCACCTTTTAATATACTGAGATACCAATATTATCTTCCTATCAAAAACAATATTTTTAGCAACAGGTATTCTCACCCATAGCTTCTAGAATGGCCGAGTGATGAACTGAAGGAACCAAAGGCTCGGGGAGTTTCTTAAAGAAGGATTTGAGTGATCCAGTTACAGCATGAACTCCAACTCCAAGTTCAACAATATTCAAATTTGGATCTGCCAAACAAAACCGTACAAAAATCAACATTTCAACTTTCATTAAACATCGACTTTGGTGAACAAACAAGATTTGGAAGAGTGGTCGCCTGGGAACTAACAGCTAACAAGATTTCTTGAAAAGACATCATATTAATTTAGAAGCCACCTCTATTCATACCCTAAAGAGGAGTACTTACTTTCTTCAAATCGTTTCTCCACCAGCCTAATATCTGCTGAGTTCCCACTCAATCTGTAGATTCCTTCCGAGACCATTCCTAAACCGGACCGCAAATCAAAAGGTTGTCAATATCTTTATTAGCAAGAGATTTTTAGGATTAGTTTTGTTAGCGAGAAGTGGCAAACTACATCTAGCTCATTCGGGTAAACTGCAAATAATAGTAGCTGCTGAAAGCAGTTACTTGAGGTACGCTACCTGGCATAGAAAACGTACCAGCTAAGAGCGTTTTCAATAACTAAACTAGCTCATAAACCTTTATCGTGCTTAATCTAAGTCATAAATCATCAACAAAATTACAAACTTCAGAATTTGTTGAAGCAATGGCCATTTTCAGAATCTACTTGTAAAGACAAAGAAAATGAATGGTCACCTTGTTAGTTTTCAAACAGTGGTTATAAAATTAGAACACACACACAGTGCGTTTTCATCAAACTTATAGCTCAGAATGCGACAAGATTTGTGTACGTAACTCACACAAATCGGGCCTTGCTTTATCTAGCCAGTTTTGGAGAACTCGCTTTTCGTCTTCTTTTGTGTGGTTTACTTTGTTAAGTTAGTTTCTTCTTTTTCATTACCGATTTTTTGTTTTAGATGTGTTATGAAAGACGAAGTTGGGTCCTGCCCTTTGCGCTAACATCAGCAACGGTTAGATCTTCGCGTCTTCTCGGATAAGACGTTAGACCGTAGGCCCAGTCTCTCGAACTCTTATCCAGGAGCCCACAACACTTGTCGATTATGAGTAGGGTGAGCCTGTCAACTACTAACCGAGTGCAACTTTCAATGAACGTCAATGTGAACCGTGTATACTGGACTATCTAAGACCCTCAATACCAAAGTAAAGCCATCTGTATTAATTACTTTGTAAACAGGTACTGAAAAACCCTGATTGTGACTCGACATGATCAAATAACTTGTATGGCTTTGTATTGTATTGTAGAGTAATAGTACTTGACTCACTTCTCAAGAACAAGACTACCTACCCACTGACTCAACATAATCAATGCACTTCTATGGCTTTGTATTGTATTGTAGAGTAATAGTACTTGAACCACTTCTCAAGAACAAGAGTACCTACCCACTGACTCGACATAATCAAATCACTTGTATGGCTTTGTATTGTATTGAAGAATAATAGTACTAGAACCACTTCTCAAGAACAAGAGTACCTACCCACTGACTCGACATAATCAATGCACTTGTCCACAAAAAGTGGTACAAGCATCCCATCCTGACTGCAGATGTCTTTCAAAGGCCGTCCAAAATATGTACTGGGTGATAATTGGCTCTGCTTCTTCTTCAAAAAGTCTCGCTGTTTTTTTTCGAGCTTCTTCCGTTTTCGTTCTTCATCCTTCTTGAGCCGCTCTGCTCTTTTCTCTTCTTTCTTTCGCTGTTTTTCAGCCTCTTTTTCTTCTCTCTTTTTCTCTCTTTTCAACGAGCGACTATCTAGTGCTGATGGCTAGGGGGTAATAAATTTCATACATTAACCTTTTCAGTCCCAGTTTTATCGGCAAGTTAACTGCAAACTGTGTATTTACCCCTTAAGTCAATTAATTTATTTATCTAGCTTCACTACTCTGTGGTAGAACCCAACAGGTTTTACAACCCAATTATTGGACTCCAAGGACCTACAGTCTAACATCCTTATCCGAGAAGACGCGAAGATCTCTACCGTTTGCAGATATTAAAGCAATGGCATCACCTTCTCCTCAGTTATTTTAAGAGTAAAAGTTCGGCACCGGAATAACCTCATAGAGTTTTTATGATCGGCAAATGCAAGGATTTAAACTATGATAGTTGGTTGCAACAACAGACCAAAGATTTTACACTTACCATTTTCTTTGGAGAATTTGCATCATCCTCTGTTTCCTGTAGAACAATGAACATATGATAAGTTTATAAATTTGTCTGCTACTTTCGGGTGCCAAATAAACGGAAAAGTCAAAATAGACGGGGGGGGGTGAGACATTTTTTAAAAATTTAACAAACAGGGGTCCAAACACACGGAGGATGATAAATTCGCAGGTAAGCAGCTTAGGCAAATTCAGAAGTTAGATGATGCTTTTAAAATAGGACAACAGAAACCAGAAGAGATATGGATGAATTTCTTGAATTCTAAACTCTGGATTCGTGTTGCCCGTGCTGTAATTCAAACAAAAACAGGGAAAGACGATAACAGAACATGACACTGATCAGTCAAAACTATATCTAAAAATTTTGACCACTTGATGATCGTAAAAGAACTTGAAAATTTGATAAACGAGGGGTCCTAACAACAGGCATTATGGCTGGCATACGCCAAAAAATAGGGACAAATATAGCCATAAGGCAATTTTCTCAGAAAAATAAGGAATTTTAGGGGTAAATGTCCTAAAATGTAGGGCTTTTTCGAAACAAAAATTACAATTTTACTTACCTTTTTTAGCAAAGGTACTCACAAAAAATACACTCACAAGATTAGAGAGACTCGATTTCCCTTCTTGAAAATGCTTGACATGGAATTAATATTTAGAGATCTACTGCTACTGGCACCATTAGTCCACAATGAAGTCTCATTTGCAAATTCCATGTCAAACACTTCCAATAGGACCAATTGCACTCAACAGGCACAAAAGAGAAGAAAAATCGGACTTTTTAGGGAGAAATCGAAAAAAATGTAAAATAGTAGGGCATTTTAGGGCAACGAGAAATATTTAGGGATTTTTAGGAATTTTAGGGCTGCCAGAATGCCTGTAATAAGCCCAGGATGGGGAGGGGAGGGGAGGGGGGGAGGGGGGTAGAAAAAAATCGAAAAACTAATAAGCCTCTCGGGATGTTTATTTGATAGAGTGCAGCACTGAACTGGTTACTGTTGTAATAAATTCATAATATTTCAAGGAGCAGTCTTAAGGTCTGTGTAAGGCTGGATTTGCTAGCCTACTGTAAATACAAAAAAAATTAACAAGGCCACTTGCTTTAAACTCAAGAGCGTCAGAAGTTTGTTTAGCAATTCAATTTGTTTCAGTCGTCTTCAGTTTTGTCCACTGGTGTCTTTTTTGTATTTGTTGTAATATTTCAACATCTTTCAACGTTTTAAGCCAGTGGTTTATGTTCTGACTGGACAGGAAACACTTTCATGCTTTAGTACAAACTATAAAATCATTGTTCTTGTCAAAAAAGAAATATTCACTTTAGAACAATTTTGTTCTTACCGGTTCTGTGTTCATGTCTGACTCCCCAACTTCTTCTTTCATAGAAACACTCAGTGAGTTCTGTTTAAAACACGAACAAATATACATCAAGTCAAAAACTAAAAGAAATATGAATGGTTTTGACTCAGAACTTGCCAATTCATAGCCATGAAGATGGCTATACCAGCTTATAATGTATTTTGTATCAAGTTAATTATTTTCCTATGGAGTGATGCCTCCAAATCTCCCTTGGGAGCTGCAAATTTTCTCAAACTGCTGTAGGCTTTGCAGTGTTTTCCCTAGACATGAAACTAGGCCTTGGAAAAACATAAGTAGGCGTTGCAACAAACTTTTTATTATCCACTCCGCCTTAGAGTTTATCTTTTTCAAACAAATATTTAAAATGACAAAAAAGTAGGCGTCGCAAACTGCAGAATTGCCGTAGGATGCGATGGCCGACAGCTTATTTTGAAAACACTGCTTTGCCTGATAATAAAAAAACAACACTAAAAAGCATTAGCTTACAAAATCAAACCAACACTCACCACATGCACGCTGTTTATAACTCTTTTTTTGGACCTTGTATCTAAACTGCTTGTGTTGGAAGAGTCATCATCTTGGCTAGAGTCTGCGTAAGCAATAATTTGGACAGCTGGTACATTGCTGTTACGAAAACTTTCTTTCTTGGCTGAAACAGATAAAATACACAGTAAAGATGCTGTTATGCTAAATAATAACTTTCCTTTATAGCCATCCTGAAACTTGTAAAAAGTATTTCACAAACAATTCATTGTTGCAAAGAGATCCATGGCAAAACGCAACTACCGCAAATGCTCTAATTAGCCCCGTGGGTGGTTGTTTACTGACCTTCCAGATGGAGAAGGGGGGGGGAAGGGTGCTTATGAAAAAAAATTTTATTAGCCAAAAACAGAAACATAACATGAAGTCTGGTTAGCAAACACATTTCATAGCAACTAGTAACTTTGTGTTTCTCTGGCATTTTAATCAGCTTTTTTTCAAAAACTTATAAAGATATGATTGTTGACAAAATGTATTCTCTACACAGGACGCCATGTTTTTCAGCTTCATCATCTTTACATTGGGAGGGGGAAGGGGGGTTATTATAGAGGAGGTTTTTTTTTTAATTTGAAGCTCCGTCTGAGCGGCTTAACAGAGCATTTAAGGTATTTTTGTTCGAGTTACACTCTGATTAGGTTTTTGCAGTTCTGACAACACTACAATACATATATATTATTTGAAATCTTTTTATAGTCTACCATTAAACAGCAACGATCCAATTTGCAATTACGTGGGAAATTTTCAGCCGTTTGCCGAGATCTCTGTAACAACCACCAGGGATCCCAGCAAACCGGGTTAAATTTTTTCATATAACTGCACAACCAAGCTGGCCCAGCCTTTTGACAAAGCAAAGACAAAATTTTCACAATTCTGCCATTCAGTGGAAAACAGAAACGAAATTCCTGCCTAGCCCGGCTCACTCCATGAAATACCAGGCTAAGGTTGTGTTTTCAACCAGCTCAACAAGGCTAGCCCAATCCATATAATCAAGCCCTAAATAATAAACTTGAAGCAGACCTAATTACCATCGGTATTCCAATTAGTTCAAAAAAATCTTATTCTTGAAATTATCTTGTTTGTCTTAAATAAAGCCTGTTGACTAATTAAATTCACTCTTTTTAAAAAGAATAAAAAGAGAGATCCATGCAGAAAAAATGATTAATTGTTTAATCTTTTTATGTCTGTGTTATTTGGTTTAATTCACCTTGGCTGAAGGTTACAAGTGCATCTTGACAGTATAACTCTTCCTTTGTCAGACACACACTTATCATTTATAGAAATTCATTTGAATTTAAAAGGATGGGCTCAAAGTTAACTTTGTTTTCAAGAAGCTAGCCAACTGGCAGCCAAAGGCAAAAAACTTGGTAGCCTAAGCATAAGTTTTAGTAGCCATATATATTTTCAACGTCTAATTTGTACTGCAGCTGCAGCAGTTTGCCCACGAAAAATTGCATTTGTTCTAGATTTGTTTGTCCAACAAAACAGATAAGCTTTACTTATTCATCACATTAGTTATCAAGGTTATAAGAAACAACACTCTAAGTTGATCAGGCACAAAGGTGCAGACAATCTTGTAGTAGCCAGCTGGCTTAATACCAGTTGTAAAAATCTGGTAGCCAAGGCTCATTTTTGGTAGAAATTTTCTCCACCTGAGCTATTTCAAACCTGAAACTCTGATCATCCTCACATTAAATGACAAACTGACAGCACTGTGGTCAAAATGTCACTTTAAATCAATGTTTCTACCTGGTTTGTCTCGACTGGCTTTTGGAGATTTGTGGTAATACTCTTGGCGTGGGAGGGAGTCATCATCCACTGACTGTGCTCGCTTACTCTTTCTAAATGGAGATCGAGATGACTGCCTAGAGCGAATTCTAGAACTCAGTCTTTTCTTAATTGCTCGACTATAATTGTGTGGTATTGTCAGCTCATCCCCAGTCCCCCCATCTGAAGTGATACTGCCTATCGTGCTTTGGCTTTCCTCTCGGCTTCGATGTCTAGGCCTTGATCGGAAGAATTTCTCTGGAAGGTGCATTTGAAAAGCAAAATTTAACCTAAGGTTACATTCTCTTTCATGTTAGGCCAAATGCTTAGTCGTTCTGATTGTATTTTTGAGAGTTGTCTCTAAAACAAAACCATAATTCAAGCTGCTTTGCCATGGTTATCTCTCAGCATAATAACATCATTACTGCATCATTATTAAAGTTAAACTCAATTTTTAAGCTTGTTATGTTAGCATCAATTCAATCTCATCTACACCAGTAGATATAAAACATGAACAAAAAGGTTTAAGTTAGTTTCAAAACTTAAGTTTAAATTTATAAATTTAATTGAAATTAACTCTTAAATTAAACATTGTCTCACGGTTGTTGAAAATCTTACAAACTTTGTTAGTTACTAACATCAATGCCATACAATCATTACATCAAACTCATTGTTAAG